>JABJVO010000116.1:446180-480533 GCA_026770805.1 Boulengeromyrus knoepffleri
TCCCCAGAGGGGAGGGGGGCGGGGCGGGGGGGGGAGATAAAAAAAGGGGGGGGGGGGGGGGGGGGGTGTCTCTCAGCTACCATCTGAATAAAACCCCTCCCCCTAAACTTCAAGTCGGCTCCATAATGCCCCACGACAACCTATTCTCACATAAACTCTCAAGAGGAACTGGAGGGCGCACACACACACACACACACACACACACACACACACACAGCCAGGCCCAGACATATAAAACAAAGGAGCCTTTGAGTCCGGAGGTGGTACAGCCCATCTCGGCGGCATACTCAATGTGCGCCCTGCTGCTTTCCCACCAACAATGGCTGTCCATCCAAACACAAGTCATGTGACCGGCTGCAACAAGGAGCGGGGGCCCTCTTATAGGAATTCCACAACCTCAAGAGTCGCGCGTCCCCAAGGCATCAGCCAAGGAGCTCCACAGCATTTCCTCCGAAATGTTTACTGCTTTATACACGAGTGAAACAGTAAAAAACGCTGAAGAGCTGGAAAGCAGGCCGTACATTTCCCGCCGCTTAATGACCTAGACTGCACTCTGCCAAAGTCCTGGCAATTCAGGCACCCACAGAACCATTCACCGGCACACAATCCATCTTTCTCTCAGCCACAGAAACCAGAGTCACACGGTCACATGACGGAGGCCAGGGCGACCTGCAGACACACAGAGATGGCTGGCAGGGGGGTCTGCTGGCCACTATGTGGGGGGCCGCACTTTAAGCAGCGAGCCAGAGTTTGTGTGGGCCAGCTGGGCGATACTTACCAGCCTGCAGACCAAAGCCCAAACTGAAAGCTGTTACAAACCCTGGGTGTCCAAAAGCCAGATTTCACTGCAACAGCGGAAATCTTGCATTTTCCTAAATGACTGCAGTATGGTAATATTTTCACTTCAAGGTTTAAATCCGAGGACAGGACATTAAAGTGTTTAGCCTACATTGCTTGAGAAGGCTCCCTCTGCAAAACTGGGTGACGATGTGAAGCGTGAACTCAGCAAGTTACCATGGACGCACGTGTAGTATTCCTGGTGAATTAATAACAAAAGCAGCACCATGACAAGCGGATGCACGTGTGCACAGGGGACAGGAGTCCCAGCCATGCCCCATATCTGCTGTGTTTGTTGCGTAACATTGACTTCCTACATCAGTGACCATTAACAGCAAGGATCCTGCTATATTTATTTACACTAATTTTCTTAAGCAAACTGGTCGTACAAAATGACTTATACAAAATCACCTGTTTATGGTTAAATAAACCTGTTCTTCATGGTTAAATATGTCAGCTTCTCACAGAATCTGAACCCGCACCCTTAACAGCGACACCACCTGCTGCCCAAACCCACCCGGCAAAGACAGTCACCCCACTCACATCTTCCACCAATGGCACATGCAACCATAGCATGTTTTTTTTTTAGATCTTTGAGAAATGGCAGGTAAGAGCAAGCAGGAGGTGCAGCAGTGACCAGAGAGACACAGGCGCTAAACGTGGAGGACGATGACCAGAGAGACACAGGAGCTAAACGTGGAGGACGATGACCAGAGAGACACAGGCGCTAAACGTGGAGGATGATGACCAGAGAGACACAGGCCCTAAACGTGGAGGATGATGACCAGAGAGACACAGGCCCTAAACGTGGAGGATGATGACCAGAGAGACACAGGCGCTAAACGTGAAAGATGATGACCAGAGAGACACAGGCGCTAAACGTGGAGGATGATGGTTTATGTTAGGCTCGCTATCTTCGTAACTGAGACCAACGCAGGCCACAGACGAGCAGAGAAGCTGCCAGAACAACTGCTCCGGTATTTGGGTCAAGACGACATTCCATATGTATTCCTGTACCACTGTTGATAAACACACACTTGTCTTCCTTACACAGGTTCTATGAGCCAAGATTACCAATGATTACCATGGCAGCCTCATACCAGTAGATCATTGGGTCAAATCCCAGCTTTAGGTTTGAACCTCTTTTAACTGGGGTGTGAGAATCTGACCTAATGCGATGCTTTTGTTCAAACCACTTACAATCTCCTTTACCTTTTATAAGACATAATCCTTTCCTGTACAGCACATCTACCTCAACTTCACATTTGCAGAGACCCAATTTGAAGGTAGCCGGACACCTCCCTCCATCCATGTCCTCATCCAATCAGAACACAGCGAGCCCCCAGGCCGGACGGCTAACGAGAGCACAGATGCATTCTTCCACAGCACGTCCACTCAGCTGTCCACGATTAGCAAGGCTAAGGGGGTCATCATCTTCCCGTCGATCCCTAAAATGCTCCCGCAGCCATCTGGCCGTCAGACGATCTCCCTGGGTCGTGTCTCAAGGGCCAGACAGCAGAGGGCTGATATCAAATCAGGAGTTAAACACTGACACAGGGGTCTGCTCATGTGGCTACTGAGGTCCTAAACATTCTGCTCCACATCAAAACAGCAGCGTATACAAAGCCTGCAAGCCCTTCCTGTATGATGATTCACACTAAAAGTTACGGCTGAAATGAAACACAAATTCATCGTATACCATTTGGTACATCATTGGTATGTACAATAAAATTAATATTTACTGATATAGGTGGAACCGTAATTCACGAGTTGACATTCAACATAGAAAACATTTTACTAATTGTGGCTGTGAGTTGACTACGGCTAATGCTGGTTACAGTCACAGTCATAATTGGCAGTTGGGGAACATTTTGGTTTCCCAATAAATGACACCAACACCAGAGAGAGAGTCAGCTGATCTGACCTAGACTGTCTGTCAGCTCTGAAGTCGGATATGTTGCTGGAATCACTTCCAACATGCTAACTCGTTTGGGATGATCATCCGAGTGTGTGTGTGTACAACCAGAGCGAGGCAGAAATAGCCTCTGCAAGTTAGTCACCCCGGGGAATATAAGGTGTTTCTACCAGGAAATTCAAACCGGACAAAAAAAAGTACTACGGCTATTGGGGTGTTTATCGCTACAGAGATGTGGATGCATAGTAGAGAACTGTAATAACGCTAAATAACGGGATTTAGACAGGATTTAGTGCATTATGACTGCTATAATTTTCTATTTTTTATTTATTTTACATATTTATTTTTACAATAAGCAAATAACTATCTGTTACATTTTGTTATAGACGTTGTCAGATACATTGACTTCGGTTTACGATTTTTGTCTTTGAAATTTCAAAACAAATTCTGTTTTCCACGTTGTGCCAAAATGGTATCAAACCGTGAACCCAAGTCCATAATTCATACTGAACTATGAATTTTGTGTACCATTACACTCGTACAAAATGTCTTAAAAAAATTAACAATGACCTAAAGCAAAAATATTCCATCTATTCAAACGGAAAGTAGGGCTGCACAAAACTGGAACAATTTCAAATACCGCGATGCAATTTTTTTTGCACTAAATATTATAATACTTATAAAGCAAAAAAGTAGAGATGGCACCAATCCGATATCCACTATCAGTATCGGGATGATACCTGCAAAAAATGCTGGACCGGGTATCGGGATGCAGTTGGCAAGACACCGATTACATTTTCCATTCCAGAGAGGTCTAGCCTGAAAAATCTCAAAAAAGCTTTTAGCCTTATCTTTTTTGATGGTAAACAGTGATACAAGTTTTTGTATGTTTTTCTTGCAAAATGTATACTAAAGCTCGGTCAAGCTTTGTTCTTTGTTTCAATGCCATTTATGTCCCTCTATGTCACTTTCAATAGAGAGTCCCTGCACTGTGTAATGATTTTATTACAACTGTGGAAAATTTTTTTTTTTTTAAACAAAGCATTCTGTAAACCCGGTGCTTTGGCCCAACTAATCTGATCACATGATTAATCAATTATCAAAATAATCATTTCTTTTGCAGCCCTAAAAATATCTGTGCATCACTTGGCTCTGAAATTTCACATGAAAGCACCCTGAGAGCCAACCTTGGACCACAGGTTTCCATAACCAAGTCCTAGAACAGCAGGTAGCTAGACACATATCTGGTGAAGTGAAGCATGCAGATCAGGAGCTGGCCTGTGGAAACCTGACGTGCATGTTCTTGGAAACCTGATTACTAGAAAGCACTTCTCGAGGATTCATTCATGGCCTCTGAAGGAACCGCTCATTAGATCTCTAACCAGCACACCATTCAAAGTATCAGCCCTTAAACGACACAGCGCACTTCCCTGGGGACCACGTCACCTGACACGTGCAGGGAGATGTTCCCTTCCTCCAGCCCACTTGGTGTCCTTCCCTTGAACCTCCTTTAACTTTCCTCTACAGACCGCAGCTTCAAGGGGTAGGGGGCTGGTGGGAACCAGCTTCGGACAACAAGCGATAGCGAAATTCCATTAATCTATCTAGACACGACCTGGCATGTCCCCATCCCTCAGAGAGGAGTGGACGTCAACTGCTCACACGGCTTTGATGAAGCAGCCTAGGAATTATTTTTATCCCAATTACTCCATTACTAAAAGAGCTAAAATGTGCTACAACCACAAACAAATTAGCTGTCGAACCCCTACCAGGAATGTGAGACCAAGCATAAAAGTCAAGGAAGCATCTCTACCCACTGAAGGAGAAACTAAGCTTGAACCACACGGAGAAGCACCTTCTTATTATTTAGCTGCCGAGATGATGGCATCATCCCAAGTGCCTTACAATTTTTACCCCTTAATACAGGTGGAAATTTTACTGGTCTAATTCAGATTAAGTAGCTAGTTTAAGGGTGATGCAGTAACTGCCGTCATGAGCTAAGAATAGGCAACCACCATATAGCCAGCCACTCCACCACAGTGTCACCAAGAATAACGCACGCTCCTTCAGAGTCTGCTGTCACGCTTAACCTTATTAGGAGTCACTCCAGCCAGGATGGCGAGCAGAAGTACGCGACTTGGGTATCAGGAGCGAGAGATTTACTGAGGATGGGCTTGTTGCTTCACGGGGCTTAGAAAGGAGAGCATCAACACAGCATAAAAAGTAAACACAAAAAATAAAGGAGCCGTTTATAAATGCGAGAAAGCCAGGGTGGACAAAATAAACCCGAAAAGGTATCAGACTGTAGCGACAGCTAGAACTGGCTAGTTAGCAGGGGTCAAACGAAACACAGCAATTTATAACTATTTGTTTAGACTGAGGAACAGACGGAATGCATCAGGAATCTCTGGGCTGACCCATGTCTGCCCAGATGACCAGAGGCCACAAATCGCCAATCCCCACAGGGTTCACTATCACACACATGTAACAGCAGACAGCACACGTGAGTCAGTCACAGTCAAGCTGGAGATTAGAGTTGTCACAATCACTTGATTAAAATCGATTATTTAAAATCATCGATTAAAATTTTCCATCTCAATTCCTCGGCAATATGGAGGAAGGAAGACGATGTGTAACAGATGAGGGTCCGAATAAAGGGTGAAAACCTCAGTTGTGTGGAAGCACTTCACATTACGTGAATGAAAATGCAAGTGTTTGTCAGTATTGCAAAGCAGAATATCAGTATCACCGCATCACAACTGCAATGCAAATGGGTCTTAATATTAGATAAGCGAAAAGCGAAATTAGCCACAGATATGTGTAATTTAGTCTCTCGGAGTAGCCTAGCTTGTCTTTGTCATCACTTTGACTTAAATCATTTTGCTTAACTTAGTTTCTACAATTTTTATTTGTCAAAATAATCGCTGCTAAAATTGAGGTTAGCACCATCGCTTAGCCACGTCGTCTTAGATAACACATAATAACCATTAACATATTGTGTTCATAAATAACTGCCTAACTATACAGCCAAACAGAACGAAACTACCAACAGTCTGTCAGTAGGTGCTGTTGCCATGAGTTGTGCTAACAGACACGAAGCAGTGCCAACAAATCACTTGCTTTACTCAATATCCTTTTGAATACAAAATATTTTCATACAATGAAAAATGAATCTTTTCACGAGTGTCTCTTCATTTTTGTTTAATTTCTCACTAACACACTACACATCCTATGAGTGAGTCCAACAGCAGGAACTAGGTTGACTGTTTGTGTTACAACGTGCATATAGAGCTCGTGCAAAAGCAGTGGTGGTGAACTTTAGACTGATTTTATTCTTAACAAATACTACATAATGTTGAAAAGGAATCATCATTAAATTTGCAAAGTTTTGTTTCCAGGGACTGATTGAGTAAAAATTTTGTATTAATGTTTTGAACCAAGCAGACTATTGAGGTCCTTGTGATGTGTCAATCGCATGTACTATAAATACCATGTCGATATCATGCTTGCACATCTTGCACATCTATCGGAGAGAGTGGGTAGCACTTTCACCGCACACCACCACTTTGAGTGGAGTTTGCATGTTCACTCTGGGTGTGCATGCTTCTTTCAGTGGATCCTCCAGTTTCCATCCATTCCATTTCCTTCCATGCAACTTAAGTGCATGGTGACTGTATGTGTGCAGCCTGCAATGGTTGGCTGGTTTCTATATTATATATTAACGATTACTCAATGGCTCAGCAGATTAATTGGTAGATTATTCGATTATTGATATAATGGACAGTGAAATCCTTACTGGAGATACCAACTTTAAGCTTGCTGGCTTGTGTGAGCTTGCAGAGATACAAGATTGTGTCAGCTTCCAAATCAAGGCGAACAGCAGCAGACTGAGACCCAGAGCTTCAGGGCAAATCGCTGACAGTGGATAGAGCCTCTTAAAACAATAAACTAAACGACAAGCAAAGAAGTCAATATATGCCCAACCCAGCAACGTCTTCACAAATAGATCAAGCACACCCACACTTTAATCAATCCACTACAGTAACGAGGAGGTAGCATAGTGACTCAAGCCTCCAAGGTTGGGGGTTCGAATCCCACCTCCACCCTCTGTGTGGAGTTTGCATGGTCTCCCAATGCCTGGGGTGGGGGTGTCCTCCCTCCAGAGCATGTTAGAGCCTGGTGATGCAGTACCCTGGCTTTGTGCCCTATGCGGGTGGTGATAGGCTCCAGCCCCCCACTGTCTTAACCAGAAAAAGTGGAATGTGGATGGATGCAATGACATAAAGGAATTATGGTTAAAAAGGTAATTAAAGGGATTATGGGTAGCAGGCAGTCTCCTCAACCCCGGCTGGGAGATGACTGAATGCTTTATATACTGGGGCACCTGAGTACAGTTATTCCAAAGAGGAAAGAGCAGCTGTGGTCAGGAAAGGATTCGGGGCTGGAGAGGAAAAATGTAAAGATGGGAGAGAGGAAGGTGACCTCCCTGCAGCAATGTGAGCCACAAAAATCCAGCCTGACAGAGGAAGGAGGAATTACAAGAGGAATTGCCAGAAAGAGTGACCGAGTGTGAAAACAGAGAGGGGTGCTAGGGTGCGTGTCCCTCTGCCGCACGCTGCCATTCACATGCCATGGAAAACGGCAGCCACGTATCAGACCACCTCCAGCTGCCGTGTGTGAGGAGAGCACAATGGAGACCATTGACCTCACTAATGAAATGAGACTGGGAAACAAAGTGACAGGGCCATAGAGCTGTATTATAATTGAGGGATGATCTGACCCCAGTAGATTACCCACTTGCAGAAAAACAGACAACGAAATGCCCTCCCCCTCTGTACTAATGTAACCTGAAATTTGAGATCAGCTGTAGCACTGGAAAAAATAAATCTATATATATTTTTCCCCTCATACCTCTGCATTAAGCAGAGAAAGCCTGGGAAATTACCATGGTATCTGAAGCATATATTGTATTCTTTGTTTCAGCCTGCATTAAATGGATGACACATCTGTCGGAGGGCCGGACAAAAGTGTCTTCTACACACCAACAAGCTTCATTCAAACCAGCACGTTGAGGGAGATCACAGCAGCACAGGAGATGAGCGTGATGCTGACATGGGAAGGTTTTCCTCCTTCCACCCTGCCAGACTCACTCCGCACCCCTCCTGCTCGGTCCTCAGGGGCTGCATTTTGGAGACCTTACCATGCTAGGCTGGGGGGGGAACAATACTCTCTTATTTATAAAACCTCATCATGCCCTATGGCCAAACAAGGTGCCTTTAGCCCTTGATACTCCGTGCTCTGACTCTGCCCTCTACGTAGGAGCTGGATCTGTGCTGAGATGAGCTTCGCACCCAATAGACCATGTAGCTTATCGAGAAAAGACACAAAACCTACCTTCCCACACTCCTGCATCAGCTCATCTTCACCACTATCATCGCACATACAGTGTTATCTTCTGCCATAAACACACAACATACAAGGGCAGCACAGTGGCTCAGTGGGTCACATTGCTGCCTCTCGGCTGCCTCACGCAGTTCGGAGTGCAAAGCCGGCTTCCGCTTGGTGTGTGGAGTTTGCATGTGAATCTGCGTCACATTGGATTATGCAGCTATTAGGCCTATGGTTTCTTCCAGCAGTGTACATCCATGCAGTGGTCAGTCTCTCTAAATTGCCTGCTGTATGTGCCCTGTGACGGTCTGGCCTGGTGTAGACCTACCCAGTGCAGCCTGGGATGGACATCAGGGGCCACAAACCATCTCAGCAAGATGGCAGCAAAGTGGATGGACACTATGCATAAAGTACACAGGCATACACTATATGCTATGCATTCTGTGCTTGATAATTTAATAACTCACTTCTGTTAATCGAATTTGATGATCTATGCACTTACTACTGTACTCTCACAGCACGACTTTCAAGATATTTCGAGTATAAGGTTGTCAAAAAATGGAAAGGATTTAAATGCAATGCGACACAGTCAGCTCTGCTGTCGGATGCAGTGCAACCTTATCGTGTACCTGTGCCTCAAAAACCTGCTTAAACTTTTAAAGTTTCCTCCTCCAGAACCACCATCGACACAACGCTCATATTCAGCAATGAGCGCCACACCATCCTTCAGTTATGAGCAGGCAGGTGATGGTCTGGACACTGAAAAAAACAACAACAATTTCTGGCTCAGGCTACATCCCTAAAACTTCTTTATTCAAACAGCTCACCCATCTCCCATCTAACACTGCAGCATATAATAATTCCCAGTGCAACAGAAGGAGGGATCCGTATTACAGTAAGTAAATTCTGTGGCACTTGTGTTAAGGTAAAACTATAGATTAAGATGAAGAGCAGGGACTTCAGCAGAGAGAGGCCAAAATCAGGGATGAAGAGAACATTGACCAAATTATTTAAGCAACTGTTTTGTCTTTAGAGACACAAATATCTCTAAACCCTGCAATAATTGTACTTACAAACTAATGGATATAAAGTACTACAGTGAAAAATCTGGCAAAGTGCTGGATTTAATTAAGCTTATCATTAAAGAGAACTCTACAGTTATGAAACATTTACACCCGTTGTGCTTACACTAGATTCTGAAGGGCTGTCTATTCTGATCACACTTAACATACTGTCAGTAATAAACTTTTTTAAATACAGTGAAAACATGAAATTACTTAACAGTTACCCGTAATAATCAGCATGAAAAAGGCCGCCTTAGGGCCTGGGCACCTATTACACCAGCAAGCCGGGAGGGGAGCCAGAAAACCATGTCGGCAGAGACTCACCCAACCAGAATGTCAACTTTCCAGCATCCACATCATGTCACACCCTCAGACGCATCAAACAGCTCAAAATCCGGGAGTGTAAATAATCCCAGTGGTATAAACAAGGCCACGAAACACGTCTCACATGACCTTGATTTGTAAGACAATACACAGAGTGCCGAGCTCCCAGTGGACCTGCCTGTCAGGTAAACCCCAAGCCGTCTTCACCTGTCAGGGGCCCAAATGACAGACAGCACACATAGCAGCTCGGAAGCACCACAAACTTGCTGCTGAGTTGTACTTCATGGCAGAATATTTCCAGTGATGCCGAGAGTAAATTGCTGACCTACTTGCCAGCTCCTCAGGTCCACTTTGCACATGACAGAGCTCCAACGCACATGTGCGGCGTGTGATGACTTTACATTGCGGGAAAGACTTTATTTTTAAGAGAAGAATGTGTTTTTTGACGTTTAGCTGTTTTAATTTCACAGGAACAGCATTTACTCAGTGCCTACATTAGGGCTCCTTACATTTAATCTTAAACATATGAATATATGCATAGTCTGTTACTATCAGCAGAAGTAATCCTTCTGTCTTCTCCACGTTACTTCAGGACGTACTTCTCACAAACTCGGAAAAAAATAAAAGTTGGGCTTTCCAAACGCTCGACTATATGTAGTATTTTAGAAATATTGATCAACAAGTCCTGATGCAGAAGATCTGGCTCGCCGATTGGAAAAGATTTTTTTTTTTTACCATCTAACGGTGCATAATTATAGTGCCGTACCGCCAGCCTGATCCGATCCCTACAGCAGTGAGCGTAACGTCAGTAAAGCGGGATATATCAGCCCGTTTGGAAGCGGTGCATTTTCTGGCCCCTTCGCCATGCAATGTAATCGTGGCTAGCTAAGCAGGCTGGCGTGTTAGCCGACGATGCCCGACGATCGGGCAGCCCCCCTGCCGACCGCCGTGCCACACCGGAGCAGCACAGCCATGCAGCATGAGATCGACGTCCACGCTTCCTCACCCCCCTCCTCCTCCTCCTCCTCCTCACCCGATCGTGAGACAAACCCATGCACTGCCATCGGGGCGCCGCTGGGAATTTTAAAAACGACTTTTTGTTTGAATACTTAGTTTCAAGTTATACAATACCTTCTTCGAAGCCGCCCTGGCAGACATTTTCTCCCCTTCCTTCCAGCTCAGCAAGTTTAGCTAAAGAACGATCGCCGGAGCCGAGTCGGGAGTCGCTCCCGCCGTGTGTCGCTCAGCTGACGCGGGGTTTATCGCCACAAGGCACCGAGCAGCATGTCACCGGGATGACATCCGCATGCGTCCAGCCCCGACCGCCTCCGAGCTCCGCCAGCGATTCAGATGGACGTCCGCCCCGCAACTTTCATCCCCTCCCCCGCACCGCTGGGATGGCGGACTGTATTCCCCGGAGGAATGTCTGGATGTGCCGCTCTGATGTGCTAGGTCGCCTTATTCGCTTCCTTATTTCCCTGGCTCATTCGGACGCCGCGAAACGCGTCGGCAGCAGCGAATCTGCAGCACGGGCTCGATGCGTTCCCCCCTCCTCCTCCTCCTCCTCCCTCCAAGCCACCGCCGCGACATGTGACCGGGAGAGTCCATTCCGGGCCGAGGGGAGCAGTGATGGAAAGTCAGGACAATACGGACAATCCTGCGAGCGCCTTCTCCGCTTGGCCGTCTCCATACCGTTCTTTAATAAGTATTACGTGTTTAGAGGGCATCTGGGTCGAAAGCCTTCTTCAGATCGTCACTCACATCCGCGATTTCTAATTGCATGGTTATTACCCCGCCGCGGGGCCACAGCGTCAATGATTTTTTTCCCTCCCTTCCAGTGGGTAAGGGGAGAGCGACATCGGGATGCCGAGGGTCTGATTTCCTGCAGTGCATGCTCGCTGTGGCGATCGGGATGAAAGGAAGGTTATCGGGATCTTTGGGATAGCTTCCTCAGCCAAAACCCGTCGGGCTGCTGGTCTATGATGGAATGATGCGCGAGCGGGTCACCGGAGCCCCGTCTTCCAAATAATATACGAGGTAGCAATGTGACGGAGGGAAATGAATAAGGTCAAAATGACAGAGGAATAGGAATATTATTTAAAAGGCAGAAGCATCAGAATACTACATATAAAGTAAATGAATGGCGACAAATTAAGGGTAACAGCAGCAAGCATTTGCGTCAGAAAAATGCTACAATGTTTCAAAATCATCTTAAAATTCTTACCTTTGTCTAATTAAAAACCTATAGAAATCTGACGAGTAGCATGTAAAGGGGTCTCCTTCCATCCATATCTTCATTTTCCAGCGCAGCATCCTGGTGAGTCTGGAGCTCTGCCAAGGATGCACAGAGTGGGGACACCCTGTTCGGGATGCTTTAAGGAGATTCTAAATAAAACGCCTGTCACGGAGCTGCATTTACGCTGTCTATTAAGAGAAGGATGCTTTATCTTCTCAGTGTCTATTTATTCATTTCTATCCCAGGTAGGGGAAGTAGCGAGTTTCACCTTTCGCTGCCTGTGTTTGTTTACGGTTCGGGGTTTAAAATGCAGATGGAGACATTCAGATGTCACAGCATTGCAAGGGTACATAATGCATGCAGCCGGGGAGATGGCAAGCGGCCTGCAGCTCGGAAACAGACAGGGGATAGGCGTTGACCTCGCACAGAAGGCCTTTCAGCCAGCAGGACTCCCAATAGAAACATGATAACATTATCAGTCGGCCATGTTTCTGGCCCAGACAATTCCTCTCAAGTTTCTCTTCAGCATAATTTATAGTTTAAATTTTAAGGACCTAAAGATCAATCTGTTCTCTCAAAGCCAGAAAAAATATTATTCTTGTCAACTGATCCAGTGGAGAGAAAAATTAAAAATTATACATATTTTACACAGCACACGCAAAAATACTAATTACCAACCCTAATTTCATCAGGTGTTTATTTTGCATGTTGCCGTCAAGATCGAAGCTCTGTTACTTCAGTGTTCCATTGTTTGGCGCGACTGCTAAGACCAAGACACATTCGCAAAGTCGTTCTTCCTGCCGCCAAAGGGTAGCGACTTAGCACTGATGTCAGCAGAGCCGAACACGCTTCATCAAGACCACAGCCCCTTCCTTTATTACTCGCCTGTGACGGAAGGATGAGGTTTTCAACTGGGGCACATTCTTCATTCGAAATATCTGACATCTTCTGAAAGGCAGGAGACCGACGTCTGGATGAGGGTCTACGATGCTTTGGGAAGCGCTACATCAGCTACTAGCTCCATCCACGGCCAGGCTACATATCACATGTTCGTAACGACAGTGTCCATTCGCCGCCACCTAGGAACAGGCGGAGGATGAGGATGGACAATGAACTGTCAGCTCAGGCTGGGAGGATAACGACAGGCCATTTTCCTGCAGTTCAGTCGAAAAAAGGCTCATCATGCTGCTACCGTTGTCTGTGGCACGTTAGAAAAGGGAACAGAGGAGGGAGATGACATTTCAGGGTTCGGGTGGAGTGCGGAGAAGATGAGAATATGAGGAGGGGATCGTTTTCTCTGAATGGCTAATTGCTTCACCACGGTGAGCCCTTGGAACTCCTTGGGGAGAATCCGGATGCAAACATGGATTCCTTCGCCCTCCACTCAATGCAATAACAGCTGAGGACTCATTATCTCTGCCCTCTTCCGGCACGACATGGGGGGGGGCACCATCCTCACACCTTCCAGAGGAGCGTTATCTTCTCGCCCAAGTTAGCCGACGTAATCTGGGCGCAATCATTTTCTGGTAGATTACACTGGGCACGCTACCTTCCTCTGTCCTCCACTCCACATCCACACCCACATTTATCAGTCAATTTATCAATATAGACCTTTTAATGACATTCACCTGTGTTTGACTTTAGATTTAAATATAATTACTGTTAAATGATTCTCAGAATGAGACTACAATATAGCAGATAGTATGAAACATGTATTTACATATGATATACCTTAGCTAATGTTTTAATCACATAATACTACTGGATTGCTTCAGTATTTTTGGGTATAATTTTAAGTACTTTGCTTGAGGGTTTAAAAAACACAATTTGTAGTGGAGCTGGCTTTCGTGGTGATTTTTAAGCCTTAGTCGCTTAATCTTTAGCTGGATAAATATTAAACAGTAATATTAACATGGTTTAGTTCTGGAGACCACACCTTTCACTAGTAGACAAGTTTGCCTTACAAGAAACTCCAACTGACTCACTAGTATATTCTCTTCCAAAAAAAACCCTCAAAACTAAAAAAAAAAAAAATCTGGAGAAAATTAGTGCCCAGGAAAATTAAAGAAGTAAGGAGGCATGTTTTTGATATTCACGTTTTGTTGGGGCGAGTGAATAGCGTGGCACTGTGCCCCTCCTGTGAATGACGTGGCACTGTGCCCCTCTTCTTCTGGGTTCAATCTGAATGTTTATGCTCCACTGCTGGCCTTGTGTTCCTGTAGAAGTTCTTGCCCTTAACATGCCGCTTGTTTCTATTCTTGATAAGGAGCAGATCACGTTGGACGTAGGAGTCAGGTGCTCGATTTTTCTGGAACGGTCATCCAGAAACTGGGGTATTTGGACAGCCAGCAGGGACCGCAAGCCTTAACGTCAGAGGACTGAACAGTGCCGTGTATGAGTGTTTGAACAAAACAGCCTTATTAAACTCATAAGGTTCCACATAGCGCCTCACACTGACAGCAACAGGGAAAACAGATTAAGAATTTAAAACCAAACGCATTGAAACACACTAACGATAAAGTGAAATACAATAAGGAATTCAAAGATGGGCGTCTGGTTCTGTACACAGCTCATTTCAGTCACTGTCAAGATGGTGTAATATCTGCCTCCACCACCTATGTGAATTTATATCTTTATCTATACCTATGTGTATAAATACACCTATGTATATTTATATCTGTAAGAGTTTAGATTTGAGTCTGTCTATCTCTCAAGCAACAACCTTCCACCTTCATCCTATCTGTGTGCTAGTTTTTGCAAAACATTTTTAAACAATTATTTGACATAAACTGGAAAAGGGTAAACAGCCATTTTACGTGTGACCAGCCGGTTGCTAAAACCAGTATCGGTCCTGCACCTACAGAGGCGCGTAACGCTAAGCCACCACAGCAGTAAATACCTCTCTGTAAATAACAGGTCATCATTTCACGCGGTGAGCTGGCTGCTTCTCTCTGGACGACAGCATTGCCTTTTTACGTAATGAAGTCACAGCCCTTCAGCTGACCAACACAGCCTTCATAATACATGGTCTGAATGCTGCCAGGATTCTGCTAAAACCCATAAAATAATGCAGCAGAAAACCTGTTATCTAAAAAAACATTGGAGATCATTTAACTAAATTATCTGATGGAAATGCACCTTTACTTTCACTTCACCATCGCAATGTGGCTTTATTGTCCGGCTGAAGAAGGTTTTTTGAGTAAGAAACTACAACTTAAACTTCAAAAGACCAATCTTCTTTTTAAATTCAAACTACATGTTACTGTGTCACCTTTTTAAATAGATGTATTTGCTAAGCACTGATGGTATACACACCAGAAGGTGTAATTACTGTTTAAAAAATAAATATGAATAAAGACACATCCGTCTGACTGATGGCCGCTGTTGGTCATGAGAAGGGCAGATACTGCCGACAAAGACAGGGCATCATACCGAGGTCCCTGTTCTGGTCCTTCTGTTGGCATAACAGCACAAAAATAACAAAACAAACAGGAGAGTCTATACAGTCACCCACAGCCACACGCACTGTCCTCAACACTGAGCCCCACCTGGACGGCAGCCACCGCTGTGAGGCTCCATAGGCCCCCCCCCAGCCAACCCACCCACGCACCCACAAAACCGGCCCCCAGGGGGCCCCCCCCCCCCCCCCCCCAGGGTATGACGAATTTTTGAGAAAGGGGACGGCAACGTGGGGGCCTGGTCAGCCAGGACCCCTGTGCATGATTCCCAAGCCAGGTACTTCACCCCCCCTGCCATGATGCATGAACCCTCCCATCAAGGCCATCTTCTGGCACGAGGACAACTGCTTCAGTTGTCCCCCCCAAGACAGTGGGCATGTAGTTAGCGATGCATTTTCAGACACAGCTGAACTGGACTAAAACTGAGAAAGAATAAAAATTCTACCACAGTGTTCACAAGTCCAGAAGTGTTTAGTTAGATTTCAGCCACTCGGGGGGGAGGAAGACGTGTCACACAAGTGTCCCCTCTCTTCACGACGTCATTCGGCACAAACGAGGGGACCACATACCTGCGAACGCCGGGCATCTGGAGCGGACAGATGGACGGGATGCTCCTATTATTTTCCTGGCCGCTCCCAGATGGGACATGAAATGCCTCGTGGTTCCCCAGTCTGCTTGATTCATCTGGGCGGCGGCTCCGGTGAGGCGACACAGCGCTAATCACTCGGCTGGAAACACGTTCAGATCATGCAGAAACAAACGCCCGTTTGTGTGCGTTACCGGATCGGGTGAAACCTGCACCCTGTTTTGATGAGCAGATTGTCCAGCACAGCCGACCTGTGCTGTGTCCCTGTGCATAACACCCCCCCCCCCCATACCCCGCCACAGCTGAGGTGCAGAGCGAGATCGAGCGCATCTTCGAGCTGGCCCGCACGCTGCAGCTGGTGGCCCTGGACGCCGACACCATCAACCACCCATCCCAACTATCCAAGACCTCTCTGGCCCCCATTATCGTCTACATCAAGATCTCCTCCCCCAAGGTGATGCCCAGACACCCTCACTCATCTAGCGTTACCATGGTTACAGAACCCTGGTTTAAAACCCAGGGCCGGTGTGTAACTCTGTGGGTTAAGACATTGCGTCTATAACCGGAAGGTTGCTAGTTCAAATCCTGCAGCCGGTAGAGTGATTTTCCCACTGGACCCCTGAACAAGGCCCTTAACCCCCAGTTGCTTTAGGGATTGGCTGACCCTGCTTTCCCAATTATATGTCGCTTTGGATAAAAGTGCCGGCTAAATAAATGTAAACTTTTAATCTAATGGGATCAAACAAAGTAAAGGGAAGCAGGTAAAACAGTCCTCAGTCCACAGTAAAAGGAAGCCCCACCCATTTTGAATTTCAAAGCTTTTCTTTTTAGATCTGCTGCTCCACTCTGATGTGTGTCATAGTTCACAGAGGCACAGCCAAGCTCTGAGTGTTGATGTAAATAACGCTTTTCTCTGTTCCTCTTTCTTAAATTGTCGAATAGCCCTACATGTTTTTTTTTAATGCTAGAGGTCCGACATGCTTACTGTTTACTGACTCTGCGTCAGCTGCAGGCCTGTTGGGGTGGCGACCCCCCCAGCGGAACTGCCCGATGCCCTGATAAGTCTGTTCACTGGCTACTGGCTAACAGCCCCCCCCCCCTCCCCCCCACACACCCACCAGGTCCTCCAGAGGCTCATCAAGTCGCGGGGGAAGTCCCAGGCCAAACATCTGAATGTGCAGATGGTGGCAGCAGATAAGCTGGCCCAGTGCCCCCCGGTACGTGCCCACGCTGTCAGCCGCACGGGGGACGCATCACATTATGGAAGATGGGAATATTTCCAAATTGTAAAGTCTCGGCCTGTTGGCTCGGTTATGATATCACTAGATATTTTTCCAAATAATCATTATACTGCCTAAATAACACTATGTAAGTGCCGTAATTACATAAATTTAGAAAATTTCACTATTCAGGTTTAGAATTTCCCGTGGTATCAATTGTCACCTTGTCACTGCAGGTTTTTTGTAACCATTGTGCCAAGTTCAGGCCAAAACAGAGCATAATTTAGGAGCTGGTTCACTGCATATGCTCACTGCAGGAGCTCTTTGACATCATCCTGGACGAGAACCAGTTGGAAGATGCTTGTGAGCACCTGGCCGAATACCTGGAGGCCTATTGGAAAGCCACGCACCCCCCCAGCAGTAACCCCCCCAACCCACTGCTGAACCGCACCATGGCCACTGCTGCCCTGGCTGCCTCGCCCGAACCCGTCTCAAATCTGCAGGTACAGGTGCTCACCTCACTGCGCCGCAACCTAGACCTGTTCTCGGGCCTGGCCTCCGACGATGACAGGGAGGAAGAGCACGCCCTCTAGAGGCTTGGAGGCCTGGCGGGGTCACCGATGGAAGTACCCCATCTCCCACCCCCTGAGGGCGAATTTCAGCTTGGTGTTGTGGTGGTGGTGGGGGGGGTGGGGGGGTGGAAGGTGCAAAATCCAAACAAACACAAACACACACAAATGGAGGAGGTGACAGCACACACACACACACACACACACACACACACACGTCACACCAGAAGACTGAACATTAACGATATCAGTCTCTTCCTGACATCCTTCACACAAATGTACAAAAAGTTTATCTCAAGCCCTCGTCTTGCAAAAAAAAAAGGACTACCAGACTGTCAGCCTCGCCTCTCAGGAAAGCAGAACCACGCAAGAACCGGCACAAACCAAAAAGGCACGGCCACCCCCCCACGCTATCGGAACACAACGTATTTATTTCCCAGGATGACAGTTTATATACATCGATTTTCCCAGGGCTATTAGAACCCGCACCCAGCCCCATCTTACTCATCCGCCCGGCATTGGCGTCCCCTCCCCCCACCCCAATGGCTTCTCTTCTCCGTTGCGCCAAGGCACCGGGTCCCGCCGGGGATGAGTCATCTCTGCCTCCTGGCGGAGGGGCGCCGCATGCGACGGCTGCTTCTCATCCTAATTACTGGGTGTGGGGGGGGGGGGGGGGGAGGCCTGCCTCCGGGGGTGGGTGTGACAAACCCAGACGCCCTTGTTGATTTCATCTGCGTGAAGGAATTAAACAGGAAAAGGTGGATGGTCTATTTCATCGCCCGTAGGAGCTAACAGTCAAACAGGGGCCGTCTGAGGCGCGTCTATCCTGCCAGAGCCATTCCTGTAAAGCGTCCCACAGGTCCCCTGGAACAGCTACCAGTTCAATTACTGTCGATTACCATCCTGCATCTCTCGTGCCGATGACTTCGTGGCATTTACCGATGGCAGGAAATCGGTTATCTGTAAATGTAAATACGTCGGCGTGCTATAGATAGCTCAGTATTCTCACTCTTTAGGAGACTGAAATGCTTGTGCGTAGCGCAATAACCCTTGATTTAAATAAAGTTCACCAAATCAAAAGGTTCAGACCTACCTCAAAAAATATGATGACCCGAATCATCATTTGTTTACAGATATTTACAGGTATTTATGCATTTATTTAGCTTTTTCATGGAAATTTGCTTTTGCCGTGGCAACATGACGAGTTGCATTCGTTTAGACACATTCTGGTAGCTGAATCCCGGAGACTGCCTGAATCCCGGAGACTGCCTGTTTGCGGTGTGCATGCCCGGCTGCGTGGCCGCATGTCTCCAGCTTGCCGCTAACGCGCCCCCACGGGCAAGACCGCGGAGGCGTCGTGCCGTGCGTCGCGACCTCCGGCGGCCTGATGTTTACGTGGTCACCATGGCGACGCCAGCTCTGTTATGTGGCTATTTGCGACAGTGGAAGCGTAGAGCGGGACTGGGGTTTTTCCCCCTTTTCAGCTCATACGACTAGGAGGTCACACTCAGCATTTTTTAACGCTCGAAAATCCATGGTTGCCACACCTTCGTCATCATCATGCCCCCTGCCTCCTCCTCCTCCTCCTCTTCCTCTCACTCACCCTCTCCCACCACTGTCACCCCTGACAGGTGACGTACGTTAGCCCTTCTAACAGTTTGACGAGTCGTTGTGGCCTGCCCGCCGGCTTGCCGCGTCACTAACCGTTTCCTGCCTTTGCCTTGGTGTGTCGTCTCGCCTCTGCATGGCTGGTCGCGGGGGCATGCTACAGGGGCCGTATCTGGTGCACGGAGAAGTGAAGCGTGACGGGCCTCTGTCGGAGCGCTCCGGGCTACACGACTACCAGGGCGGCACGCCGGGGAGGCCACATGCCCCGGAGCAGGCCTACCTCCGCAGCAGCTCCTCGCGGGCCCAGCTGAGGGCCGCCGGAAGCCGGGGCCTCTCCCGGCAGGACACCTTCGACTCAGAGACACAGGGCAGCAGGGACTCGGCCTACACGGAGGCCGGCGACTCCTGCATGGACATCGAGACGGACCCCTACGAGGAGACGGAGCCCTACTGCGGGGCAGGCGGCCGTCCGCGCCCGGGCCTACGCCACAGCCTCCAGGCCTCCCTGGAGGACGAGGGTGCCGAGCCAGACCAAGAGAACCTAAACCGCCCGGCCCACCACGAGCAACATGCCCGAGGCAAGCCCAGGGAGCGATACTGCCAGGATCCGGGAGATGCCGGCACCACCCTGGGCCGCAACAAGAATCAGGAGGACTGGGGGCGGGACGTCTACATTCGCTAGACCTACTATTGGATGGGAGGCTGACTGACAGACAGGAAGTAGGGCCAATGGTGTAGCCGGTTAGTCCTGGCAATCCGAGTAAACAGTGGCTTCAAAATAGGCTAGTTTTACAATCCTAAAATAAGTTATTTCTTATTTTTTATTATTTATTTAAACAATTGGCAGGCATTGCAAGATAATGATTTATTGGTTACTATTGCATGATACCCATTTTATCCCAGAGCGTCAGATTCCTAAGCGTAGTGATGCATTTATTTTATATATAGCTTTTAAAACCCAGGTTTACGGCACAGGAAGTGGTATACATACACCAGAGAAGAAATGTACGTTATGGACGTAAATTAAGAATGGAAGAAAAAAAAACATTTAAAATGTGTAAAGTTAGCAAGAAATGGGAGGGAGATCAAAATTTTGAACTTGGACGACGTCCATCACAGAGTTTCACGTCTAGGAACGGAGCTGAGCAGAAGATTCTAGATTCAGCAGGTTAGGACTACAATATTATAGCTGCTATGTTTTAAATTACTTTAAAAGTGTTAAAAATGTGGTCGCTGTTATGCAGAACAGGAGGAAATGGGTCAGGTCTGTCCTCTACCACGTTAACCAGGATTAACTATTCTGAGCTCTGTGTTTCAGGGTCTTTTTGACCCCAGCAGGCCACCATCCCATTTTTAATCCAGCCAGACTTTTCCCAGTCTGTGAAGGGAAAGGTCCCAGTTGTTAAATTGATCTCATTTTTAGTCACAAAAAAGCTAGTTTGGAGTAAAGGAAAACAAAACAATGATCCAAAGATTGTATCTAGTATGAACAGACCTGCTTTCTGGTGTTTGGTTGTCTTATTAGCTTCCGGCCGCAACGGAGATGCTGTTCTTCTGCTGCTTTGCCCCCCTCCTCATATTGCCCCCCTCCTCTAAGCTCCAGCTTGGCTATGATCATATTCATCACTTGCCATCGGACTCACTCACGCAGCGCTAAGAGACCCGAACTCACACACGCACTTCTCTGTGTGTCCTTAAGGTGAAAACCTGGCGCTGTAGAGCAATCCATATCGCCAGACTTTTTTTTTTTTTTTTTGGTACATTTGTCGGCCCATTTGGACCTGTGGCGTGAGGCCTGTGGCGGGAAGCACAGTGAAGGGGCGGGAACACTCACACACATGTTCACGCACATGAACACACACGTGTTTGCCAACTTGGACAACTAGTCTCGGAGTGTCACAGAGCTGGGCCCAGTTGAAAGCCCTCAATGCTACCCATCGGAGAGTCATGTGACATTTGTGTGTTTACCTCAGTACCTGAGGTCTAAGCTGTCCCAGTGTCCCAGTGTCCACATCACGCCACTTTTCAGCTGCTCTGGACACTGTCACACTATGTCACCTCGATTACTTGGGTCACCATGGGTGTAAATCAACAGACTGACCTTCACAAGTGTCTAAACAGAAAGTTCCTGTATTTCTTTACTGGACTCCTATTCATAATCTTATTTCTTGAATAGTAAATATTGAGTTACTGTTGCAGTGGTTGAAAGGGAAAATATGTGGCTATGTAGCGACATTCATTTCTCTTTTCTGACCGGTTTTTAATTTGTGGTTAAGTAATTATTTTAGCTATTATTTCAACAGAAAACAAAAGAAATTGCTGAACAGATTATAATGTTAGGAGCATCAAAATTAACAATAAAAAAATGAACTTGTAACAAGGGAGAAAGTGTCGATACATTGCAGACCAGAGACTTTCCCGGCCCTCTGAAATATTTATATGTAAAAAAAAAAAAAAAAAGAATGAATCACAGGGGGAAAAGTAAGGAACTTGTTTTCACATTGTTCCACCTGGAGCACTGGAAGGAGCATCTGTAAATACCAAGGACTGCCACTGAAACGTGTACCAACACGTGAACTGTAGACAGCCAGCACTGCAATCTAACGAGTTTGCCTGCAGGAGCAAGACGGTCACAGAGACATAATACATAAAAGAGCTCTCGTTTCTTCAAGGATCTCAGCAGACTGACTCATAGGTGGAGGTGTGGTGAGAGTGAACAGTGAATATTCTTATCTAGGTCTCTGAAAAGGTTCAAAAGGCTTCCTGTGGACAATTTGCCCCGTCATCTGCAGCAGCAGAAATCCTGGTCAAGAAAAACAAAAAAAATATATATAGTGACACCTTTTAAAAAAAATAATAAACCAGCATGTGCCGCTTGTTTACGTAGATTTATCAGAACCACTTGTAAAGTAAAAAAAAAAAAAAAAAAAAAAAAAAAAATCCAGGCGTGTCCCTGAGAATGTACCTAATGTTCCCACCAACATCACATAAGGCTAACGTAACATTACACACAGAAAATTAATGCGTACACAACATCCTGAAGCCTTAATCATAAAACTCAGAATGTCTGCCGGACCTTAACTGCCTTCAGTAATCAAGTGCTTTGAGAGGCATGCAGACTTCAGAAGCCAAAGCCTTAGATAAACCCTTTTTGGCCCTGACACAGACAAGTGTATTTAACCACACATATCTCTTGGATGTTAGTGGGGAAAATATAATTTACCTCTGATGAGGTCCAATGTGATCTAAGGCATTGAGATGATGCTCCCTGGCCATTGTATCCCAAACAATGAAATTACAAAGTATTTAAATATACCATAATGGTACAAGTACTCAACATTACTCAGTAATACCTTTAGTCTCTTAGCAACAGGTCAGGTTTCCAAGCTCTGTAGGACAATAAGGGTGATAAGTATTGTTGCCTCTGTCAAAAGAGAGTACCGAGAAGGATTGCCTATCGCTCAATCACGGTGATGTCAATTCAATGAAGGATCGTGAAGATTGTCTTCACGAGAGCATGTCCAAGGCAAATCCTTCTGCCGAACGCAGCGAAGGACCAGCCCTGGCCTAACTCTAGATTTGAGCGGCAGCCGTTCTAACCGAAGACAGAAGGACGCACACGACCCATACTGGAGGCGGCCATCAGACTCTGCTCTACCTGAAACCTTTCCTGAGCTGTAGAGTCTCCATTGGTCCATGACATCGCTGCTCACCGGATCGACATAATCATCATTTCCTGATTGAGATCTAATCCAAAAGACAGGATGTACCTAAAAAAACGAAAAGAAAAAAAAAACGCGTTCTAACCAAGCGGGCCTTTGTGGTTTTGTTACGTCTTACTGTTTTATGTATGGATAAAAAGACATATAGCTTCTCTTACGGCTAGTACTGTACACAGTTGAAATAAGTGCCTGTTCAGTGATGATTTACTGTCAGTGGTTCTGGTCGTCATGTTTACTGCGCTTAAATCAGACAGAGTAATGCTGGTGGAAATACCCTGTACTTTTAGGTGTCACTGGTCTGGAATCCGTCCCGATTAGGTCCTTTTACAGATCAGGTAGCGTTGGTCTCTCAGCCGATGGAATAAAAGACTGATATCTTTTGTGATGGAAATATTAAATACAATCAATATCTTCTTAAAGTGACCCACACACTTGTCATTTGTGGTTTGTTCAACAACAAAAAAACTACACTGCAAAATCAGAACAATGTATATGACACTTTACATTTCACATTTGTGTGTCATTTACTCTCTTTACTCTTTATTTAGTGCCCTCTTGGTTACTTAAATGCATAATTTATGACAAAATCAATAAAGTATTAATTCAGCTTTATCCAGCCTTTGACAGCAAATGTCCTCCAACTTAAGAACTAACTGCACAACAATGCCCGTTTATAAGGAACTTGCAGAAATGGCTATAGCCTGGCAGTGTAACCCACTGTCCTCGTTTCAGACAGAATGTAGCAATTCACTGCTCATTCTGACACAGGCCTTAGTGAGTAAATTGTTTTTTGCTTAGAAATGTATGATGGAAGATCTTTCATGAAAATGCAACTGTTAATGCAGTCATCACACAAAACAGTTTACCCTTTACATTTTTGGAAGGATATGGGGTGTGGTCTTTTAGTGTAATATTCCTTTAAAGGAATCACTTCTTTCAGTGCACTAAGATATTTAGAATATATATGAATATACTCTGTCACACTTACAATCACACTTCCATTAACTAACACTATAAAAACTGTACAATTATCTTTGCTTCCAAAATGATATTACTATGGAACAGCAGGGCCAGCAGAGAAAAAATAATTTAAGATTATAAAATCGAAATAAACTTTTGCAAATAATACAGCATAATTGTCAGAATGTTTTGACCACACTTCATAATATTAGTTTTACACTTCATAAGACAATGCAGTACCACACTGTTATTTGAAGTAAGCTATGCCAGACAAAAAGATTAATTGTTTTCACATTCTATATCACTTTCAGTTTCTATTATTTCGGCAATAAATGTTTGGGGATTCCCTTTCTCAACAGTCTGTCCCACCAAGTTCTCCATTTTGCTCTGTGCTGGAGCTCACAGCGGTAGTCTGCATATTTCTGGTTCACAACACCCAGGAACCAGGGAGACCACAATGTAATCTGGCCCCACTTTCAAGGCACCTCCTGCGGCAGAGGAGCTCAATCTTTCGCAGCGAGGTTTCTTGAGGTTTTTATACACGCGTCAGAATCAGACCCCATGTTGTCATCCTCCACAGGAAGTGCAATGCAAGCACTTTTTCTTCAGTTGCACCAACAGCCCTTCACTGACTGGCTTTTTAAAAGCTTATTATGACATTGTCGATATTTTTACAGCTTTCTTAGCTTCTTTCTGGAGTTTCATGTCAGTGTTATTTTCCAACGTCATTCTTGGGCAGGAACCTCAATTCTGTTATTTTTAACCGTGATCCACTTATCACGGCAACACCATTTTAAAATGATTCAAAGATACAAATGTAATAACACTTAATTCAGTATCTGAACAGCCATCCGTGGCACATTCCCTACCACCACTTAACTCCACCCCTTTTTACATTTGAGAATACAGCAGTGTCCAAGCGGCCATTCAAACAAGGTGAATGGAAATTTATCAATGAACCACTATTCTGGTCCCAGTCCACAGCTTACGCACACTGATTTCAGCACTCAACCAATAACCCAAACTCCACTCTAACCAACTATGAACCTTCCACGCAGAAGTGAACTCTGCAGCACCTTTTATATTCCCAAACATGCCATGACACTAAAGCCTTGTGATTCGATCAGACACTGCAATGCCACCTCAGACTGACGAAGAACACGATGACCTGAGTTTAATAAAAAGTCAGGAAACACAATAGAAGATTTTATCTGACTTAAACCAGCCTTCAGAACTGCTTCATGTGCTTCTATCATACAATCATAAAAGTTCTGAACTATGTGCACTGGGATATTGGACCATTTGAGAAAACCAGCTTTTTGAGGGATTTACTTCACACTCTGCACTCCAGAAAGCCCCTATCCATAACTGTTCTCCTGCCCCAAGGATTCAATGATTTGTAGATCTGGTAACAGAGGAGACCAACAAATGCATTTGACATAATAATAATAATAATAATAATAATAATAATAATAATAATAATAATAATAATAATAATATTTGATACTTTATTGATCCCCATAGAGAAATTCTTGTCACACCTACCCCAGCTTGCTCTCTGTAGGTGTAAGCACGCTGGCTGCAAAGGGATTCATCATGGTGTTTATTAGATCACCAATAAATTGTCTGGGAAAATGGGATCATCACGAAGAGTGTTGGCACCATGAGGTTGCACCTGGTCCTGAAATATGTCCCCATAATTCTTGGACAACATACTACTATGCAAGAAAGCATAATGACTCCCACACAACAGCTCCCCAAACCATCGTACATTGTTGGTTGAGACTCACAATATTGTTTGTGCTGTGACTGGGTCACCGAGTTGCTCGTACAGTTTTATGGTCATTTTTGAGATAATTCTTTTGTGGGGTTTTAGATCTATCGAGTGTCCATCTATCCTGTCAGTACTCCTATTCCTCTTTGCTGATGCGGTTTATCCATGTTTACCACTTGCTGTCATGACCTTTGAGACCATTTTCCTTGACACTTGCAGTAAGAATGTTTTGGTTACTGATGCATCTGCAATTCGAGGACCAATAGTTGTCTCATGTTGCTTTGGAAAGTCACATATCAGAATGTGGATTGTCAGGCATCTTTTACAGCTGACTCATACTACTAATTTCCATTCAAAGTAATATGAGTTTCCCTGGTGGCTGCATTTGTAATTATGATTTTATTACTTCAGAGTTAAATTCCTTTTGATGGAGTATTTCCGTGTGCTCCCCGAACCCCTCCCCCAACTGCAGTACTGTTAGATAACGTCTCCCTGGCAAGTAAAACGCATGAGAACTGCGATAAAATCCGTACACCCACGGCAAGTATGTGTCTAAATTTAATGCAGTTAAGGCTGATATTAAAATCTAATAAAATAACAGGTGTATTTAATGTATTGCTAACACTTTACGTGAGGGGACACAAATACTTCGTAGTAACAGTTACTACTGAAGTACAAATCGTGAACAAATCATAAACAAATATAGTCGCGACTTGAAAGATCCCGTAAAAGTTCTGTACTTTCCTCTCCTAACGTTAAAAAACGAAGTACACTATCAGAGAAAATGAAATCTCTACTGAGGAAGAGAAACCCAAACCGGCCCTGAAGGCACACCACGTAAATCACCACTCTTTCCATATATGGCGTATCATTTCCGGTTTTTTAAACCGAACGTTCCATTCCGAACCGGCGCTTGGCCAATCGACGCGGCGCTCCCCGTTCCACGCGCTCTCTGCCATGCTTACGTCATGTTATTGTTGAAGCGGTAGAAACCGTGTCGGCCTGAGGTGGGAATTTTGGCACGCGGATGCTCGCCGTGACGTGAACGAATAAGTTTGTGAGAAATCTGGCTTTATACTCCTGTGACAGATTGCGGCTCATAGGTGACGATATATACCCGGTGATATACTACTGTTTTATGTGCTTGGCGGTGTGGTGCTGCTGTCGTCTGTAAACGAGACAGCTGCTTGATTAGACTTGCCGTCACCCAAGTAGTTTTGCCAGACCCCAGTGTAGCTATACCTTTTGATGTCAGAACAGATAAAAAAGAAATAACACTTCCTGCACTGAGCTATCGGTTTCTTATTTTTGCTGCGGTTGGATATGGGACTCCTCTTCGCCAAATTAATGGCCATTTTCGGTGACCGAGGTAAGAATATTTCTGCTACAATAACTTGGTACGGTGACAGTGTATAAGCTGAAATCTACTTTCCCTTGAATTGTTATTTGGGGAGTATTTTGACTCTGAAAGCCTACAGCTAGAATGATAGCGTTAGTTTTAGCATTAGCATCACGGAGTTGTAGCTCTAAAGCAATACATCTGGATACAAGCAGATCCTTCGTGGATGTTTATAACCGCCTGTGCCGACTTTACTAAGGAACAATGCGATAAAATACAAATGAAACAAGTGGGAGTTTTCACTATTATTTTGACTTACCCACGAATTAGTATTTGGTGATCAGTGATCGTGTGTGGCTGAGGTCTGTCGGGGGAAATGATCATTTGAACGTTACATAAAATGTTCACTGTTATTTCTTAAAGGAATCGTTCACTTTGTCAATCTCTTGCTTGGTGCGACGATTTAGATATTGGTTTGCATTTACGTTGTCATGGTTGCATAGGTTCCCCATTTTCGGAGAGATGCGACTTGGTCGCAAGCAGGTTCGTAGCAAAATAAAGCTGTTATAGTCTCATAGTAAACCTTGTACGACTTACTAGCAGTAGCAGCACAATGTGGAAAATCACTTGGGGAATGGAGAGCTGTTGCCATGGTTGTGTAATTTGCCCTAAATCCTCAGTGCTAGAGTAAGATGTGTGCAGGGATCGTTATCTAGAGGAGATGATGTAAAGCTGGTATGAAAAACACCAACGTGTATCCCTAAATGTTCTTCTGTCCTTGCTTACACAGAGCACAAGGTAATCATTGTTGGACTGGACAATGCAGGAAAAACCACAATCCTCTATCAATTGTAAGTACCACAGGAAAGGACAGCAATATTGTCACTTTCACAGTTTCTTTGCTTTGAATGCTTTGCGTTTCATAGCATAATTTCAGTAGTATATTAAAAGAGCATCAACGTGTCTGCATTTCAAAGTTTCTGCACAAAAGGAGACTGAAAAGAATTTCGCAACAGGAAAGACAATATTCACTTTGCACAGTTGTATCAGTTTTAGGTGACATGGTTATGACCAGAATTGTTTTTGTTTTACACCCCATACAAATGTGAGCTCCACCACTAACCCCCTTTGTCTGTCTTCCTCAGTCTAACCAAAGAGGCCGTACATACTTCCCCCACCATTGGCAGTAATGTGGAGGAGATCGCTGTCCGGAAGACCCGCTTCCTGGTGTGGGACATCGGTGGCCAGGAGAGCCTGAGGACCAGCTGGAGTTCCTACTACTGCAATACAGAGGTACTACTAACCTGGGATGCATTTCCCAAACACTCCCGTTGGCAGCTTGCATGGTTGGATCCACTCAGTTGCATGGTTCCAACTATGTAATGTAGTTAGCAGTTATGCTTTCGGTAAATGCAGCCCTGTTCATTTCCTGTTGGCCTCAATCATTGCATAAGTGTGGGACATGTTTATAATGTACTGTATCATTTCTTTATACTCACATGATTATGGAATGTTTTGTGTTTATTCGGCAACAGCAATGAGCAGTTTTTTCATTGTCATTTCTTTTTATCTGCAGAGTTCTCTATCTTATAGTTCTGTGACTGTGCCAGTCTTTTTAGTCTCGACACTCTTAGTTTTGACACACTTTTTATAAATGCTATTTTAACCTGAACACCCAATGCCCGTAAAATTAAAACACACACACACACACAACAAAACACTGCAAACTTCAGACAGCCATGTCTGGATTTCTTGTTAAATTCCTTACCACTGAGAAGGCCTCGTTGATGGTGTCCAATAAGGAATTTATATCACTAATGTGAGACTACATTAAATTCTTTAACTGTAATACAATATTTAAAAAGATATATATTCTTGTATTTTCTTCAGATTGTGATCCTAGTTGTGGATAGCACAGACCGAGAGCGCATCACGTTAAATAAAGAGGAACTGCATCGTATGCTGGCTCATGAGGTAACCACCAGAGGGCACTGTAGTGCAGAGGGTATAAATGGTCAGAAAATACCATCCATTCTATATACTTGTTTTGCTTTTCTCGGTGCCACACCCATTTCACTGAATTAGCTACTCATTCAGCCTCTCATTAGCTAAATCAGACATGCATCTGTGAAATGTATTCTTCTAAATATCTGCGTTGTCTGTAAACCTTCAGGACCTCCGGAACGCTGCTGTGCTGATCCTGGCTAACAAGCAGGACATGAAGAACTCGATGACTGCGGCTGAGATTTCCCAGTGCCTGACTCTCAGCTCCATCACAGGTCACTCCTGGCACATCCAGGCATGCTGTGCCCTCACCGGTGAAGGGTGAGTGACACCTCACTGTGGGCGGGTGGTTTTCTCTGCCAGCTACTAGACGTCTGAGTGTCTTATCTCATAGTCATTATATAAACAGTTGCCCTGCTCTTATATCTTTATCTTTATTTCTTGTTTTTTCTGTCAGTCTACCTGCCAGCCTGGACTGGATGCGTTCCCGTGTCTTGGCCAGCTAAAATCCTTCCGCCAGCTGCCATGGAAACGCACAACCCTCACCGGGACTACTTTCTATAGACCTCTTCAGTACTCGGGCAAGGCCTTCAACACTGTGGAGGAGATCTGGCAGGGAACAGTGGGACAAAGGACCTCTTAAGATAGGCTACACCAAACCTTTATGTTTGACTATCTTGTGCCTGCCTCTGGACAAATGTGCAAGGACAATCTGACAAGGAGACTTCAGGATTCCCTGCTATGGAACTGTGTATGTGTGTGTATGCATATGTACGTTTTCAGAACATATGACTACAAAGACTTTACTGAGCATCGTTTTTCTGGAGCCACGCATGGCCAGACTGCAATTAAGAGGTCATGACCTCAGCCAAGACGCGCCCATTTTCACACGGTAGCGCAGTTTCAGTGAGGGGTTGATCCTGCAACAAGAAAGATTTTGGCCGCAGGATTCAGCTCACCAGAAGCCTAGTGTTAAACACTTACTTGAAATGTCTATAAAAGACATATTGAAGGTCATTTGATATTGCGAGTGTTACGGCATGCTGCAAGAATTTTCAAATCAGTATTTTTAAAACGCTAATGTATTTTTGTAAAAAAAAATAAATGTCTACGTTAAAGTGGTTTGTGGGTCTCGAGCAAGAAAAACGTATGGTTGTCTTTAGGCTTATCTGTGTGCTTCTGCATTCCGAGCAGGAGTGCCAGCTTACAGGAAAATATGCCTTTCATTGAAACTGGGCCGTAACGGAAGCAACCGACATGCTGACCTGTTTGTTCGCGGAGTTGATGTTCAGCTGCCGAGTGAAATTTCAGCTACTTTTTAAGGCCTTTTAAGCTACAACTTCTCACAACAATACATTTATAACTGCCTTAGTCTAGTAGTCCTAGATCTATTTTTACTAGAGGAACTGAAAAACCTGAATACACTTAGAGGGATAATTTTCTACACTATTTTTACCCCAAGGTCTAGTTCAGTATTTTTCCATGGGCAGCATTTTCCTCTTTACTGGCACCTTAAAAACGGCCAGTGTATACATTGTTACGGTTTATTTGTTAAAAGCGAATATGTGGTTGCCGTTTATTGTGTTCTCTTAAATATGCCTCTTAAAAGTAATAGCAACCTGCTAATGAACCAGAGTCCTCTCTATCCATTATTCTGATTAACATTTATTTATAGGCTCTGATTTTTTTTTTCCTTACAAGTTAAATGTTGAAATATTTTGTAGGTTAATACGTCCTTTTGCGCTTTTTGAAATATGCTCTTTTTTATTACCGTAATAAATCAGTTGTGCCACCAGAAGGGTTCACCGTCAAAGACAGCAGATACTGGGACACAAAGCACTCTTAATTCTGCTGAACTGGATTTCATTCAAAGGTAAATAATGTCTGCCACACTGTACAGATTTAATAGATGCCTTATACACCCATCCTTTGACCAGGACGAGAAAAATCTTTGAAGCGTGAAGATGTACAAGGTGTGGCTCAATTTCTGTCGTCGAGGGCTTATTTCAAGGAGATACTATGGTAAATTTAAATTATTCTGCTTGTACCTTTCTGCTACCTTTCAAATTCTAACATCACAAGGTCGGCACCTTGTACGTATGCAAACACTTCCTCTGTCAGGAATAGTCCCAGAGCTGGGAACAGGTAAAAGGGGGACATTTTACAGCACTCGTCAGCCAGTGGAGATGAAGTTCATGTGGTGCTCAAGATAAGTTCCCCCCCCCCCCCAAAAAAAGGGCCTCCTCACATGTACGAAAAGAAACCCCAAAGGAGCGGATTTAATCTTTTGTATTTATGCATTGTCTTCATTCCTTGCACTGCCCATTTAGATGAGAATGCACTGGGAGGGGGACAGTGGCCGATGACAGAACGCTTAGTTTAAGCAAGGGAAGACACTTGAACAAAAGTCTTTGGGCAATCACTGTCAGGGGACTGTAAAGACACACCCCCCATTTGTGAAAGTTGGTTCCTCCCACTGAGCAAACAGCCCCAGGACATTGGTGTTGAACTGCTGGAGTGTCACCCATTCAGAGAAAGTAGGTGATAAAACATAGCGAAAATTTTAATTCATATTTACCCAGAAGCAGCATAAACTGAACAAGAGGTGAACATGAGTGCTGACGTGTATCTTCATCTGCAAGTAATTTCCTCATTGTAAGCTGAGGGAGTGGTGGGACAGTGACGTCACGTGTGCCACGTAATAAATGAGCACATCCTTCATAATTCAAAATGTCTCCCGGTATGATTGTGCGGTATGGTTCAGTTTTTGTTGGCAGTCTCGCTACAGTAAAAACTAAAGGCAAAAACAAACCATCGTTTAACTAATGCAGTTTTTGTGTTTATAAAGGGCTTATAAATGGCGGAAACTGAAACGCATGAAAATTTCTTCCGATTAACGTTACTCACATACTCATACTATTTAAGTTACAACATAACTAGCTACGACATATGACAAATACGAAGGAAGGGAACTATTACGGTGAAAAATAAGATGCTTTATGTAAATATATTAAAAAAACTTATACTTCATTTTGTCAGCATCCATTTTTTAACATATCTGTTCATATTTGTGTGTTTAGATATACCAAGCAGATAAAGTCAGTCTTTCAGAGCTCGCCAGGGATACTTAGCTCTAATTGCGTCTGCTGTACCGGCGCCCGATCGCCATGACGTCCCATGCAGCCCCCAGACCCGTGCGGTTCCCCTTGTCACCTTCGGCCACATCAAAACGTCCGTCCGCCTCCCTCAATCAGCCGCCATGCCATTAGTATAAGTATGTAAAGTCATGTTTGTCGCGATCGTGTAATTTCGTCGTGAAATATCAGCCGACCTTTTTTTGCAGCAAAGGCGGAGGAGATACAAAGTGTTTCCAGATGAGTGTTTAGGGTGCTAAGGTAACCTTTACCGTTTTGTACTGAAACAACAGCTGGAAAGGCATTTCTACTACAGATAAAGGGACAAAGGGAGGCATATAAATGCACTAAAAGCATTTTTTGCTTTCAATAAATTTTAAACTGAGGACCTCATGGACAAAAGTCAAACTCCTTAATTGCTTCACTGGTATCCGTTCCCCGCGTCCGACACGTTTAGGTTGCAGTGAAATCCACGATCTATCGAAGTAAAGGACGGTAAGCGTTACAGGCTGATTGTAATTTAGCGCATTGAGGATCGAGCCCCATACCTAATTATACCATTGTTAGATAAGAGCCCACTTAGCCTATGAATGGAACATGAGATGGGAAACAATGCACCACTGAATTCCGCCAGGGAGAAATGGCTCCCATTACATGTCGTCTACGGTAATCGTGTAGCACCTTCGCACCCACAACAAGAAAAGTCCGCCGCCCCCCAAAAGATAAATAACACAAAACTGAATGGCAGGCAAACAGGCATTACCACTAATTGGATAATTACCATCCTAGACACCAAAGGTTTTCTAAAACGCAGACATGACGAAGTCTTCCAGCAGGTAACATTTTACTTATTTTTTATTAAATAAGGCACCTTTTTCGCCAGTGTTTGAAGATACTCTTTACTGCATCCTGCTGATTAAGAAAAGCATTCAGTTTGAACTTGTTCTGTTCCTGATTCAGCTAGCAAGTTGTTGAGCGAGAGCCCATTATATCAGTGAATGAAACTTTAAGTCATAAGTAAAATAATGGAGTGAATCACCATTGTGCTGTTTTCAAAGTCACATCCTGTTAGCTTACTCTCAAATCCGACCGCAGAGGATTACATTGTGTATAATTGCTTGGGGAATACTGCCTCGCAATGTACATTTAGCAGCGTGATCACTGACTTATTCTTGCTTTCCCCGTTAGACCTAAACTTACGTTTTATATAGGCTGGCATATTTTCATATAAAATGTCGTGGCAGTTTATATATGAAATGCTCTTGAGTAAAGTTCAGGTTTGCCTTTGGAGCTGGGTGGATTTCAGCTTCGGATTGCCGGCCTGTATCCAGGATTGTCATACACACAGACAGGCAAATGGTCCAGGCCAGGAGCAGCTGACACAAACCAAATACACTCTGTGGAATTTCTACTGCAGTAGGACTGTAATATCGCAAGATTTTCTCAAAACCAATTTGATTCACAATTTATTCTTATAGACCAGGGATGGGGGGGGGGTTGGGTTCACAATGATTTATAAAATGGCTTATGAAATGTTAGGGGGATCGATTTCTCGGACTGGATTTAATTGCATTTGGGTTTGGACACGTTCAAAAACATATTGGTTCAAAGCATGACATCATTTTATTTTTCAATACTGGATGGTCCCATAAAATAGAGAATGACCCTGTAAAACACTAGATGTAAAATCACATCAAACAAGGTTAGTTGGGGCGCTTTTTTAGTGGGGGGCCCCTGGGCATCAGCTTTGGTAACCCATAGGTTATACTCATAGGTTGCCGGACCCTCCATGAAATTAATTTCTGGCTACGGGCCTGCTGGCAATGAACAGATGTATGATGTCATCGCCTGGTGGACGTGAAGTAGTTGTTCTGGCAGCCGTGGTTTGTGTCTCAAAGGGGGCAGTCTGACACATGGGTACCCCACTGCCGTCGTCTGAGGCCAATCAACAAAGCAATAAAGGGCGTCTCCCAAGCCTTTGACCAACCCTTGACACATGGTCTGTTTGAGGCACGATCTGCGCATTTTAGAGCTCTTTTCATGTTAATGTTGGCTGGAGCTTCACATGCATTATCTTTTCAGGAGGAAATACTGCAGACCCCCCCCCCCCCCCCCCCCCCCCCCCTCTCTTTACTCTGTGTTTTAAAATTTGGTGTGGGTGGTTGGGCGTTTTGCATCTTTCTTTTTTTGTCTTTGTTTTCTCTTGTTGGGCCCC
>JABJVO010000116.1:480543-491319 GCA_026770805.1 Boulengeromyrus knoepffleri
ACCCCCCCCCCCCCCAACCCCCATCTCTTTCTTAAGCTGTGTGTTAAAAGTTGGATAGTGTGAATTGGGACTTTTGCCATCTTGCTCGTTTGACATTGACTTCCTCTGCTGGCCCCTGGATGATGGGCTCCCCCTTTGAGTCTGGCTCCCCCCAAGGTTTCTTCCTACTAGGAAGTTTTATCTCGCCCCTGTCACCTCTAGCTTGTTCACTGGGGGCCGGGATAATGTAAACCGCTTTGAGACAATGTAAGGTTGTGAAAATGCGCTATACAAATAAAACTGAATTGAATAATTGAATTGAATTGACGCCGCTCATCCGTTTGCACCTCGTTTACTTATCGGTCCGACCCCAAGACGATCACCTTTACAGACAGATACATTTTTCATAGACCTATTCAGAGTCCCCACAGGAAGTATTGTTCCATTCATGTTTTAATTCCTGGGAAATTCTCTGGTGTCCTTTGAATGAGAAGGTGTCTGGATGAATGATTACAATAAACTTCTGTGCTTAGAAGCTTTGAATGTTGACATGTGGGTCTTAGATGGCTATACATATAAAGACAGACCATAATAAAAATCCCCATTACAGCTCATTTAAGTCTCAGGTCAAGAGAATGTGTTTTGTGTTATTATTAATGTAATAAATGATTATTTTAGCCTCAGTGAAGGACATTGGGGGTATAGCTCAGTGGTAGAGCATTTGACTGCAGATCAAGAGGTCCCCGGTTCAAATCCGGGTGCCCCCTTAATTTTCTTAAAATTTTTTCATTAAAATTAATGAACACCGCAACACAAGATAAGGAGACGTGCGAGGTCTCAGATATGCTCTTCATCCTCAATTAAAGCATGTTGAGTTATTTAAGCGAGTTCCATTCCACTGTTGAGTTATTTACGGAATATCAAAGAATTACACAATCGCACTAAATTAATCGCAGCTGGACCAGAAGGTTAACAACGAAAGTCATGTGCATGGCTCCTCACAATGAGCCTCAGGTCCTGACAGTGCATGGCCTCCAACTCCGGCTGATAGAGATTAAAATGGTTTTTGAAGACTAGCAGCTCTGGGTGCGGTGCAGCTATTCTGACCGTGGGATAAAATTAATATTTACCCATGGTGTTTGGCTGGAAGGGGAGGGAGATGGGCTTCTGTGAAGGGAGACTGGAACTAATCAGAAGGGGAAATGAATGCGTTTGTGTGTCAGTGTGTGAGAGTGCGGCGGTGGGTCATGTACACGTATGTACACGTCATGTACAACAAATGTCCCCACGATGTATTAAAAACCTGTTATTTTGAAATGGTGTGGGGACCATTTGCTCGGTCCCCACAAGGGCAAACTCAATTGTAATTGCAATCAAAAAACTAAAAATGCCAAAAGTCTTGTATTTTTTTTTTGGTTACGAATGGTTAAAGTTACCATCTTAGGCATCAAAGATTACCATACCAGGCTGTGAAGGGGTTGAGGTTGTCATAGTTGGGATTAGGGTTATGCCCATAGAAATGAAAAGATGGTCTCCACAAAGATAGGAATACAAATGTGTGTGTGTGTGTGTGTGTGTCACACCTCTTAACATGCCTGGGAATCAGGTGTATCACCCACTAAGACATTAAACGAGAGAAACTGGTGAAGATCTAACTGAAGTGCCTCACTCTGAGTTAAAGTGCCAAGAGTTTAACTCAGTCCCATCATGGTCTGTTCACCTTTAATGGTAATGACCCACCATTAAAACCAGTATATGCTCATCGGTTTCAGACGAGGCTTAATGGGAGAAAGCTGCACGTCCTTCTGTTTGGCCTGCCTCCCTCAACAGGTCTGCAGCCCGAGCTGCTGAGCCGAATCTGATATTTTAGCGGTGGCTCTGAATGTGTAGCTGAGTGCAGTCTCTGCTTCTCCATACAGCAGCCTCTACCACCCAATGGTAATTTGCAACCAGGAATGAAAACTACATATGCAATTTTACTCCCCTAAATGTAGATGGAGTTCAGGAAAAGATGGATTGGATTGTCTTTAAAAATACACACACACACACAAACAAATAACACTGCTGCAGGCATGAGACGCAGTGATAAAAGCAAGCCAATGTATAGATTCCAGTCAGGCTAGAGAAGAAAATGTGGCTTATTATTGATCATTGCTAAATCCGTAGCAGAGCGGGCGGATTTTAGCGTGTGCGTCCCGCTTTGCCAACCTGAGGGCTTGGATGTCGGGCCAAAGACAGAAACTGCTTTAATGTGTAAACATCTACAGAGAGGCTATGACCTGACCACAGGAAGCAAGGCAGTCTAAACTATTCCATTGCTGGCTTCTAACCCTATAGAGTGCACAAAAGAGGTCTTTGTATCCCCAGCAGAGAAACAAATGATTTTAAGTGATAATAATATCTGGCACCTTTTTGCTTCCTACGGTATTAGCGCACTTTCTGTTTTTTTGCCACCTTTTTTCATGTCACCATTCCATGTTTTGGTCGTTCTGCGTCAGTGGTCTTCGGCCTTTCTTACGACGAGAGCTACTTATACAAAGAAAATAATCTGGGGAACCAAGTTTGTATTTCGCCACCCTGGGGGGAGGAGGGGGGGTCCCCTCTGTAGTTTTTGCTTACTGGGGAAGGGAGGCCAACAATCCTGGGCCCCGCACTCAAGGGCCCCCCCTGGTGATTTTAGTAAAAAAAACACACATTTATCAAATGTCCACTACAATTTTGGTTCAAATATTATACTCTATAATAGTGGTGGCATGGTAGCACCGTGGCCTCACACCTCTGGGACCCGGGTTCGAGTCTCCACCATGGCTCCGTGTGTGGAGTTTGCATGTTCTCCCTGTGTCATTGTGGGGTTTCTTTCTGGGTACTCTGGTTTCCCCCCACAGTCCAACATCACGCTGAGGCTAGAGTTACCATATTGTGTGCATGTGTGAGTGAGCCCTGCGATTGGCTGGCGCCCCATCCTTGCTTGTTCCCTGCCTCGCACCCATAGCCTGTGCGATAAGCTCCAGGACCCCTGCAACCATGAATAGCACAAGAAGTTACAGAAAATGTATAGATATTATAATCTATAAAAATATTGCCCCCCAGTCAGCAAATTTTACCAACTCACCCTGATCGATACATTTTTCCGCTGGCACCCTGTACTTTGATTAGCGTATTATTGACATTCCATATTTTAAAATTCCCTGTCTTCTATTTTAGCTCCAAAAATAGCTCAAATGGTCCAATTAGGGGGGCCCCTACTCATGTCAGCCTGGGGCCCCCAGAGAAGTTGGCCCTCCCCTGAGGGCCGAGAGGACGCTGTGATTGACTCCGATTGTCTTGAACCCATGAATTGCGATCGACCAGTTAGCAACCACTGCTCGGCATAAATACAGATGCCTGGGTTTCGCTATATGTTGACATGTACCTGCACTACTGATCTTGACTGAGGAGGCATCTTTTACATTGTATACACCTTTCCTCTGCCCATGAATCCATCTCCAATCTCCTTTCCTTTTGTGTTTTGGGTGTTTTCTGCGGTTGCCAAAAAGGAGGACAAAAACAGGACAAGCCATCTTTTTCAGACTTTTCATTCTGCTATTTGTTTAATGTTTGTTTTACTAGGAAGATCCCACTGGGAGAGCAAGAAAGGCTGATAGCACTCAAGGCAGAAATGTTGGCTTCTTTTTATTTAATTGTTACTTGTGCATCTGTTTCACATTTCTGTACATACACAAAACATTAAAAAAAAAATGCTTTTTGCAAGATGTTAGAAGTATGATTATTTTAAAAGTATGCAAGAAATTCTCATGTTGTGCCATGATTTCGATCTCTGAAGTCGACACACCGGCTTCAGAAACCTGAAGCCTTTTTTTTTATTTTGATAGAACAGATAAATTCAGAATTTATGCTTTAGAATGGAAAACAGGATATTAATCTTACTAGCTGGCTTAGAGGTTCTTCCAAGACAGTGATGCATGATGCAAGATCTAACTTTTGGGACCACGAGAAGATGACAGTTCTGGTGGAGATGACGACATACAGACGTCTACTGCTTTTGAAAGATGGGGGACATGAAAGAAATAACATATCTGAGGAAAGTTTCGGCAGAATATCCTTACAAAGAAAAATCAGGACATTATTCAAAGAAGCCAAACTAAGTCGGTAACACAAACTACAAGGATGGAAAATGGTCTGACATTTCCTTTGTCATCCACTAGATTAACTGAAACTGAACTCTCAATCTTTTCACATTATGGTGTCTTAATGCTGTTTTTTTATGGAGTGTACTGAGAGGCACTTAAATGTTGTACCAAACAAATCTGAAAAGTACTGCAGACAGTTTTTACTGTAATTATGTATATTAGCAGGTCATTGCTTTGAAATGCAAGAGCTGCTTGGATTTGGGCTGGTGACCATCTGACCAACAGTCAAGAACCACTAAGCTATAGGTCACAGTTTATGACATCAGGCAAACGCACCAGCAATAATTACTGCCATTCGCAAGCATAGTGCTGCAGGGCCAGTCAATCCGGCAGGTCACACAGGTGACCACCTAGGCTACCAACTTCTGAAACTGGCTTTCTTGCACCCTTATAAGTACCTCTGCCCCCTGCAGTGGCGGCACAGGGCAGCTATACCACATGGAGCGCCAACTTGCCAGCCGTTTCTCAGCAGGGGGCGCCACGCTGTTCCAATCTGGGGGAAGGAAACCTTTAGGTTAAGTGGCGACAAGAAAACCAGCACTTCAAAATGCGCAAAGATTGTAAATAGGACCATCAAACGATTACAATTTTTTTAAAAACATCAAATCAAATGATTTTATAGTGTGGATAAACTGCATATAAGTTAAATTCTATTACCAATCTTTGCTCATACTATTGGCCCATCAGAGTATTCAAATTAACGAAGTTAAAGTTACCTAGATGAAAAAAGTAATAGCACGTCATGACTTCAGAATATCTGAGTTACAGGGTATAGGTCTTATCTGTAGTAATTTGTAGTAATTTATTTTTTCACTCTTGTTGTTTGCACATTTATTTTGACATTGGCTGTAGCACTTGGGCTAGGACCTGTCCTGTAGTACTGCGATTGAAGACAGATCATTCATGTCCATTTGTTAAAAGTAGCTAAATGAACATTTAACAGCAGCATATGAGCTTCCCCAGGCCTACTTTGCCCCCATTGCGTTTTACTGAAGAACCTATCATAGAAAAATCACAGCGACCTCTGTGTTCATCATACGATGGGGGGAACTGCCACACAACTAGGGTTGCAAGCGGGAGGTCACTTTCCGGAAACTTTCCAGAAACTTTCCATTCCATGAGAAGTTAAGATGGGAAATTTTGTAAATATTCCAAGTTGGAAACTTTCCATAGGAATTACCAGGAATATATGGGAATTAATGGAAAATTCCCAGAAATTTGCAACCATACACACAACAAATAGTGAAAGGTCACAATCACAGTACCAACTATGTCTCTGTGGATGCAAAAGGTGTACAAAATCAAAGCAGTATGAAAAGTCTTTGCTTAGACCGCCTGCCATGTGAATAAATACAGGCTACAAACTTGTCCGAATAAATGATGCGAATGTAAGAAACTGCCTGGAATTGCCCTGTGGCATAATAAAGCCAAGGAACAATGAAGAACAGTGAGAGTCAGTTCTTTTGGCAGCTCCAGACGATGTTTCAAACAAATCCATATCCCTTGTAGGCACATAACTCAGCGTCTGTTTATAAGCTGTCGCAAAAAGGCTGTGTTTTAGTATTCTGCTCAGGAATGACACGACCATCCCACACACGAATGCACCCAGACTTCCTTTCCTTGTCCACAACGTTAGTAACCGCAATCCGTTTATTGAATTATTTCGCGTTATTTTTCAGTCCTTGTCTCTTTCTCAGTCGTCTTCCGTGGTTCGAATTCTAATCGTTTCCTGGTAAAGCGCCAGGCCCAAACTGAAAAAGACCAGGGAATGTGGGCCACAGGAGGAAATGTCAGACATCTGTGTTGGGCAACGACGGAAGGTGGGATCGTCACAGACGGCACCTCACTTTGGGCTTCATTCCGAGTTGTTTTCTACACAATGATCGATGCTGACTCTGGGCCCGGTGCTCTTCACACACCCTTCAAAACAGACTTTCAGTGACCCATTAGCCGGCGCTACACAGCAACCCAGGGCTAAGAACATCCGACTTATGCACAACTCGTACTTACAAACGGATCGCCATAAAGTCCGTTATATTAAACATTCAGGTTAAACACAATGCTATGTAATAATGAACGAACACTGGTTTGTAAAGCTCATGAAAACGTTGCAAGGCTTCAGTGCTGCGAGGAATCAGCGAGTGCAGTATTGTACTGTATATCGTAAGTATTACTACTGTATAATTATTATTATTATGTACTGTAATATTCTTACAACTTACCCACAAACTTGACTCAGGGAACAGATCTCATTCTTAACCTGGCGACTCCCTGTACCAGGAGACTTGAATCTGACTTTGCTGTATGCAGTATTGTGGACAACATCTCGAAGAAAAGGTCACCAGCTATCTACGCCACAGAATCCTTCACAGCCCCCTTAAAACTAGTATGGCATCTAGATTCCATCTGACGTTGTTAAAATCCATTCATCAGCTTATCTCCATGGAGCAAATAATCTCAGGCCATCAGATGCCTGGAGGCAAATATCTCAGGAAACGAAAGATTCCAAAAAAACAGTGTGATGCTTTGTTGACAAAAACCCATTTCGTGCCCGATAGAGTCCCAGGAAAACAAGTATTCATGGCTGGTAGCTAAAAGAAATTCAGCTGGAATATGAAAATGTCCCAATTGAAAATACGTGAGTAACTCCTTAACATCTCAGGAGCCCAGCATCTTCACACCAAATTATCCTGGTCTCATTGTGCTCATTTTGGATCGTTTCTCAAGTACAGTGAGTTCCGTTCTAGCTTCTTGATGGATCTCCTTGTGCTCCTCAGTTTCAAAACAACCCATCACGGTTTATATTAAATTACCCCAATGTCCTCCTCTCCGCTGCGACTACAAAACAGTAGGGTTCCTTGGGTAAATATTTTGCTGTGACTCTGAACCACCCCATAGCTACCACTAACCACTTCAAACAGCGACACATGGTGGTCGTTCGTCATTGGTTATGCACTTAGGACAGGATCAACCTGTTCCGACATTATCCCTTGAACGGAAACAATTTATTTTTATCATTTTTGTGCTGCGGCGCCTAATTATCTCAGGTCCGTGTTTCTGGCATCATTAAACCCCTAACAACAGTTTCAATGGCTGTTGTTTCAAACATTTCGTTGTCTGCTTTGCTTGCCATATCTTGTGAGTTGGGGCATGTGTGTGCATTAGTATGCATGTTCTGTGGAGACTTCGAGGGCTTATACTGGTGAGGCATTTGTTGACCAACTGTAGTTTATTTACACGCCCACATAACTCCCAGCCGGATTACGAGTGTTGTGAGCTGCAAGGCCCGGTTTTAGGAAATGCTTGCCAATGCCAGGGACTCGATTCACGGTGATTGTTTTTAAACTGCTGTTTCCCAATTCCGACGACTTGTGCAACAATGCAAATTTTAGGCAGTTGCAACATACTCTTAACTTAATGGACCTTTTTGAAACTCAGGGTGTGAGCGATTTTTTTCAAACAGGCAGACTTTAGTGTTTGAGCATTTGGATGCTGATTTTCCATTATTCTGTCATGGAAGAGCGAGGATTAGCAAGACCAAACCTGGAACACTCTATCTGCTTCTCCCTTACAGTCCAAAACCGGGCATTATCTAGAAAGCGATGTTACTAAAAACATTAGCGTTAGCATTATCCAAACATCATCACATAAAATTAGACAATGCACAGAAATTAAATAGGATCTATGCATATTTGTTAAATGAAAAGTGGTCTCACTATCTCATTCTTTGGGCATCTTCAAAAAGCATCACATCTTAAAAAATATTTCACAGCTAGCTATAGTCCTATATTGTTAAGGACTGCAGAATGCAAACACAAAAGGCTTTCCTTTTCAAACTGAAAAACAGTTGGACTTGTCTGCTTAATACTTCAATATTTCACTTTCCCGATGTTAATTTTCTGGAACCTCGATGTATGGCTCAGGTAACTGAAATCTCTTTATTTTATTTCCACTAGGGGGCAGAAGCTCTCTGCCCTGATGATGCTCATTCATTTTTTCCCCCCTCTTTTCTCTATGTTTGAATTCTAATTCTTTTCACATTTACAATAAATGGAAGAAATCCCATATGTGCACAAACCCCATTACACATAACATGTGTCTATTTTTGTGGAGTGACGGGATCTAACCCAGTTTAGGTTCCATACGGTTCTGTGAAGGAACAATAGCAGTGAAACAACAAAAGACAGCAAAGGGACCAAACAAGTGAAGCAAAACCAGGGATAACAGAGAAACGAGGAACCACAAGTGGGATGGAGAAGGCAGAGAGAGAGAGAACACTTTTATCTTCCTAACTGCAACGCCTCACCATTTGTTCCCCGAGTCCTGTATCACCATGGGAACAGCAGTGCAGCAGTGAAGGGGAGAGAGAGAGTGAGAGAGAGAGGAGGAGAGAGAGCGAGAGAGAGAAAAGGACACAAGAACGTTGGGACCAGGAGGAGAAGCGAAGGAGGAGAAGGAGAAAGAGAAGGATGCTGTCACACATGAGCGTTGGCACCATGCTGTTGATCTGCTTTATCCTGGCAGAGCTGGGGGGAACTTGGGCTCAGGAGCGAACAGGTAAGCGCCCCCCTCCCTCTCTTTCTCCTCCTGCGCCCCAGGAGAAGCCCAGAATCAGCTCTGCCTGTCCCTAGCCAAGTCCTGCTGGGTCTCAGCAAGCGTTAATCCTGCTGCTCAATATTGAACGCCCCGCAGAGGAACTGGGACTCATTATTTTTCCTGTGATCCATCCGACAGGTGGATTAGTGCACCGTAGAACCTTATTGGGGTAGTTTGAGTAGTTCGGTAGATCATTTTGGTGGTTTTGGTGGCCCCAGTCCACCTGCGGAGCTGACCGTGGAGATGCTGGACGGCGTAGGAGAGATGACATGGTTAAGTTCATCCACGGATCCCGGCGGCTCTCGCAGCACCGGCATCCGGGTGCAGTTACGCCACGTGAGTTTTCAATCAGCGCCTGGTCCGACCCGATGATGCCGTAATCGCACCCCCCCAGGAGTAAAGCCGGCCCCAACGGGCTACGCCATTCACGTGTCGACCCACTCGGCTCTGGTCCTGAGGAGGATGTTGCATGCGGCGGCACACTGGTGCATTTTCGGACCCGTGGGGGCAGGGGGCTGGAGGGGGGGGGCAGGTGTTAACAGGACATGGTAACGCTGTTGTCAGTGGCCCTCTGCGTTGAGAATTGCGGTTTTGTTTTGGAATGGGGGGGGGGGGGTGGAGGTTAGACACTCGCCCTCCAGCGAGTAGACTGACGAATCGATTGCGACAAAATCCACTGCAGGACTGCACTGTCGCTTCTGGGGTGAGTGGCTTGCCGGATAACGGAGGAAGAATTTGTCGTTTTCACTGTCAGTGGGAAGTGCAGGACGGAGGTGTGGGACTGTGCTGGCTCTAGAACACGAAGCTGCATGCTTTTGTGTGTAGGTGTATTTGTGTATAGATCTGCGATTTTGCTTGTTTATGTTGGTGTTCTAGTAATTTTACAGGTATTTTACAGGTAATACAGGTATTACTGTGTATTTTTTAAATACTGCAGCTGTGTATGTATGTGTGTGCGTTCGTAATTATTACATTATGGAGACCAGATTTCCCCACAATGTAGTAAAAACTTGTAACTTTTAATTTTGTGAGGGCAAATGTTTTGGTCCCCACAAGGATAATCTCAATTTTATGAAAATCTGTTAATGCAATCAAAAAACGGAAACTGCCAAAAGTCGTGTCTAGTGTTTGGTTACTTATCGTTAAGGTTTGGGCTGGGTAGTAGTTAAAGTTGTCATAGTTAGGATTAGGATTACTGCACCCCTTCATCCCCGCCATGCAAAGCACAAGCTCATGCTGTTCTTTTTTACCCCTGTTTGCAATTGTCTTGCATTCCTGCACCTCCACCTGCTACTGCATGCAGCTTGATGCTGATCGACATGGATGCAGAACGTGTGGCCAGTAGCACAATTGGTTTCTACAGCACACTTTGCACCATCCAAGAAACATGAAGTACGAAGAACCAGAGCAGTAGGGTTACATTTAGACACTTGTAAAGCACTGAACTGGAGATACAAAAACTACGAGATGGACCTGGTAATCTTCCCTCTTGGGTTTGTTTGTTTGTTGAGTCTTCTTTGGGGTCCTGGGTAGAGACCAGGCCCATATTCTGTCCTCCAAACTATAGTCTTTGGTCTCTGCTGCGGAAGAATAACGATGGATGGTCTTGCGCAGTACAGAGCGAATTAGTTGGCCGAACAGATATAATCTGAGGCCAGGAAGAAGACACAAAACCAAGCCTCAAGTCAAAATTCAGGTCTGGCCTACAGAAGAGACATGGTCGAATGTCTCTTCTGTCTCTTCGGCCGTCATATAAGGCCGCTCATTAGCTTAAATTCGGCTGTTTTAATCCTTGACTGGCTGCTCTTGCTGTGGTCGGATGGTTCAGATCAGATGGGCCACAATGGTTCTCACAGACCACAGGCTTTTGCATACTCACATATCCTTGGCATCCATCTCTTCCAACTCGCACCCAGGTCCCCCCCCCCCCCCCCCCCCCCCCCCCCCCCCTCTCTCTTTTCTTTTTCTCCATTTCTAAAATTCCTCTTTAAACTACACGGAGATTCGAACG
>JABJVO010000116.1:491419-522662 GCA_026770805.1 Boulengeromyrus knoepffleri
GGCCCTTGCTGTGGTCGGATGGTTCCGCACCAATGGGCCCCAATGGTTCTCCCAGACCCCACGCTTTTGCCTACCCCCATATCCTTGGCATCCCTCTCTTCCAACCCGCACCCAGCCCCCCCCCCCCCCCCCACCAGAATTTCTAGTGTTTTCTTAGTCATTCAGAAACAGTAGAAATCCTCAGTTAATGCAGTAGTGATTGAAGAAGCGTGTTTTTGAAGCACATGGTGGGTGACATTGCGTGCTACCACCCAGGGACTGTGTTAATCCTCCATCCCGTTGGTTATTTTATTGGTTCCAGTCCCGACCTCTGGAGGTTTCAAAGCCATATTTCTCCCGTAACGAGTTCCTGACTCTGCTCCAGGGAAAACCCACTAATATTGACACCCATTATTTTTTTCTTGGCCTCCACGCACAGGTGGTCTTCATTTAATCGAGGTCATGTTGGTGAGTTATTTCACAGCCCTTTCTTGCGAAGGGGCGATTTGTTCAGCGGCTCATTACTGAATTACGAGAAAGAACATGGTGAATCATGGAACAGTCCAGAATCAATAAGTCTGACGGCGACAGCCCCTTGAGATTACTGTAATAGATTATTTCACTGGACGCTCACTCTACATCTTTATCTAGCATTTCTATTTGAGCACCAAGGTGACTTATGTCTGTTTGGGGGGGGGGGGGTTTAGGGGATCAGTCATGGGCAGATGGAAGCCTTGTGTCCTGTCCTGCCTGAAATAGGCTCCAGTTTCCCTGTGAACCTGACCAAGATGAAATGGTTAGAAGATGGATTGATGGATGGATGTACCTATGGAGAAACAATGTGTTGTGTTGGAGCAGACTTAAGCATAAGCACCTGTGATGGAGCAGAGCTTGTTGAACATGGAGAGCTTGGTGGTGAAGTAATGCAATGTGAGGGTGGTGGGCCCTTGTGAAAGATGTGGGCGAGGTCTGCAGGATCCTATAGAGGAGAACGTTCAGGTGATCTAGGTGGGCCTGGTGCTAGAAAAAGAGGGCCCGTTGCTATAATGGAGGTGATTGCCTGACCCTCCTCCCCCCCCCTTTCTTGCCCCGATGCCAAATAGCTGCTCTGTGGAAAAGGGATGTTAGGGGCAGCTTGAGGAACATGAACAAGGCCCATCACTCGCTTCTCTCACTCACAGGCCTCCCGTCAGTAATAATCCCACATAACTTCCACATTAACACGTATCACAGATGACAGCGAGTTTGCACAGGGGTACCGCGGGGATTCGGTTCCGCGCCGTCGTCTCCCCAGTCGCTGTCATCGATGTCAAACACGGTCACACAAAGTCATCTTTTCCATCCCATCGAGCATCGTGGCATCCCCATGACTTATATTTTGAGTTATGTCTTTAATTTGGCTAAATGATTTTCCGCAATGAGGTATAAAGGTTCATTTAAGGAATCAGATTTATGAGCAGAGTCTATTGGCAGCACATGACAAGGCAGACATTTGCTTGGCAGAGGGTGGGATCTCAGCCTGCAAATACAGCATGTAAGCTGTCCTGGGTAAAAACACAAAAATACTCATAGTCAGTTTTGGATCTTTCAGGCTTGAAGTCAATTCTGGTAATGCACCAAAAATATGGGTCTTTTTGGGGATTTAAACTGACGACCTTTTAGTTATAAAGTGTGAGACTCTACCACTACGCCATCCATTACCTGCCGGTCACATTGCCGCACCCTTTGACTTTGATCCGGACGGATACCCCGAAACCAAAGCACAGTCTATAAAGCCTGCTTAACATTCTGCAAGGATTGTAGTGACCATGAGCTGCGTACATCATTTAGAGCGAGCAGCTTTTCAGATGGCTCCGCTCAGTCCTTCTGTCAGTGGTTGTTTTGTATAAAGTTCCCCGTGTGGCTGTACGTTAGCTTTTTCGCCCAGCCCCATTCGAACATCTGCTTCTATTCACCATGCGCTGCTGAAAGTTCCGCTCTAAGCAACGCAAATTCGGTCGTCTGATGAAAGTTTATTTCATTAATGACACACCTAAAGACACATCACCCCTCTGCTCCACCCTCAGATTCCTCATAGATTCTCCAGCTGGGTTTAGGATGATCAATAATCCTGATTGCTGTGGAAGAAAATCCATTTAGTTCTGCTGTTACACAACATAATCCAATCAGGGCTAATTTTCTGTTTCGTTTCGAACTATGGAGGAATTGGCAAACGCCCAAATATTTGGAACTATGAATGCTTTATCCAGAGTATGAGAGTTAGCAATTGGGTGTACAAAACTAGATCACTAATGTTGCTTGAAAAAATAATAAAATAAATAATAATAATAATAATAATAATAATAATAATAATATATATATTATATATATATATATAAATTCTTAGACTTCAGAGTTCAGCATTCGGTTACATATGTCCCAGTGAGTTATGAAAAAGGTTATGTGGATACAGAAAAAATTAATAACCGTAATGGTAATAGACGCACTGTATGTCCCTATCCTCCTCAGAACGGACACTGTTAGCCAGTATCCCAGCAACATCTTCACTGAGTCCTTGAACCATTTAACGCGTACTAGTTGTCATGACAATAAAACATAATAGATGTTCTCGCAGAAAATATGAGCGACGCAAAAGATGGGTCGCGTTTCCTTAGCTCAGACCGCAGCGTTTTATGGGCTGGCCTGGTGCCAGGGCGCCTCTGTCTTTCGAAGTCGACACTGTGTCGGCATTTTAAAAACATATAAATAAAGGCTGGTTTCAAAGGAAGTTGAAACTGGCACATCGTGCCTCTCCGCCCACTGCTTCGAACCTGCCGATTGCCCCCACGCTCTGCCCCGTTTGCGGATACACACAATTACTGTCGGCCATATGTCACCGTCTTCTGATCCCTAGCCTGCACCACCCACCATGCTCTGGAGCAACGTCTTTGGTCCGGAGAGTTTGTGAAAGTCAGTGATCAAACCAAGGTTCTGGATAATTTGGGCGTTTCAGCTCGAAACCACAAAATCATGCGGGAGACTATTAGCAGCCTGTGATTTATAATTGCTCGATCAATCAGCTGACAGGACAATCGGCTAATAGACTGCCGGAAGGCAGCTGCACCAAGCGGTCAATGAATTCAAGCCAATACAAATCAGCCAATCACGTCAGCCTGGCAAAAAAAAAAAGTACTCTGAGGCAGAGTCAATGCAGGTTCAGAATTAAGCATCTTCAACATGCTACATTTTCAAAATGCCAGCAAAACATGGCTGCAGGGAGCAGTGAGATTAGGCTTCTGCTTTATTTGAATGATGTTGTGTAGCTCTTGCTCTCATACTGCTTAAATACGCACCTGGGTATTCATTGGAAGCTCAGCCTGTATATATGTAAGTTGACTCCTTGGCAGCATGTATGTTTGGATGTGATATCTGCCTCATTTGTACGCCTGCTAAATAAAAATAAACAAAAATGTAAATGAGATGCAACCGAGTTTCAGAAACCGTGCAGTTGGGAACTCAACACACCCCAGAGAGAGGGAGTCCTGAGATGCTACAATCGCAGGCCCTCGTGGGAAGATGTTGGGATGGCTGAGTTAAGTTAGCGGTGAGACACATAACTGTCCGAACATGCAAAGCTCTCCTCTGCACATGAATAAGCACATTTTCACAAGCCCCAATTCATCAGTTTCATCTGAGTTATAAATCTGAGGCCCTGAGCTACGTTACTCAGTCAATTGTCTTTGCAGCAGCAGTCGAATACATTTTACTCTGTTTACTTCCTTTGGGTGCCAGTGACGGCAATAGGAGGCACCTGGCTTTAATGCGAGATGCAGGGAATGCGAGACTGCTGAGCTTCAGACGTGCAGCTTACGGCATGTCTTCTTGTGGTTTTGGGTGTACTCCTTCCTAAACAAATTTAGACTTTTAAAAGTAAATGTGCCCTTTTAATAGCAAAATTGAGGGAGTGGCAGTTGCCTTCCATCACTTAGCTGACATCATTTACATTGGGGCCTGTGTGTTTGGGTTAGGAGTCTATGCTCATGTCCAGAAGGTTTCTGGTCTAAATCTCATGGCTGGCAGAGTAATTATTGTTGTTCCCTTTAATAAGGCCATTAACCAGATAAACTGGCTCTAATGGTACTGGATAAATGGCTGACCTTGCTCTCTGACCCCAAGCGTCGTTCTCACATGCGTCGGGTGTCTCATGGTGAGCAAAAACCAAAGAATTCCCACATACCAACATTCATTCTGCACTCATACTGTATATACAAATGCCGCATAAAAGAATCATTAATTAGCAGACATTTTCCTGGGCTTATTTAAGCTGCATTACGGTAATAGTGTGACAATAATAATCCCAGCCTTGAGCCAATAACCTTCAGTTGGCAATTCTACATCCTTCATGAACGTGTCATTTGCTGTCCCACGAAGGTGCGTTATAACCCACCTTTGGCGTACAATCTACCCCAAATTTGCTAAAAGGCAACGAGGAGAGCACCAATACCATGGCCTTGGGCTGCAGAGGTGATTTCCTTGAATCCTTCACATAAAAAAAATTATATGTTATTCTGGACCAACGGGAAGCCTGCTGATTAAATACAATGTGCCAGAGAGATTGAGCCAGCAGAAAGTCATCCAAGAGGCAAGACCAGAAAGGTGCACTGATACATCTGAGTTTGTAACAGTAGATGGGAACTAAATATACTGTGTAAGAAAAGTGGCAGGAGTCAATGAGAAAAGCAGCTAGCTAACCGCTAAGACTTTCATTAAACTTAATAGGGAAAGGAAATCAGCGTGGGAGTGACCCGTGCCATAGGGCAGGGCCCAACCAGGGAATCTCATGATGCCGACACTCTTCATGATGCCTTTGGCCAGTACAGGCTGCAGTTTCCAGTCACCTCAAGACCCTATTGCGAGAGCGTGCCAAGGTCCACTTGGCGTCTGCGTTTGAGGCGGTAGACTTTCACCCTCGTTGCGTCATGCTACAGCCTTTGTGGTGGTGTTCTGGTGCCAGCCTTGACCTCGTCAGCCCCAGAAGGCCTTGTCCCTCACAACCAATGCTCACTGCAAAAAAATATGGTTCAGAGTCATTCTAGGACAACTCACTATATTTAAACATATCTCTTTTCATTTCTAAAATACTCGTGTGCTCAAAGGTAGTCGCAAGCACGCATGACCCTCTTTTCCCATTCTTAATTTACAGTTCGGTTCTTTGTTTGTGACTTACTTCCTGTCTAGCCCATCCATAGACCGCCTTGCCAGACATGACGCGTGGCAAACAAGTCACTCTGGTGTGAGGTTTATATATATCATTTATGATTAGCATGTGGGCTAGCAGCTGGACACTGCAGTGACCCCTCGACAGAGTAGATGTTGCCCAAATGGCACATTCCATGCTGGCCAGGCCACATTTTTTATTTGCTTTCTCCGCCTCCAGTTCCAGTCTATTTATGCAGTGGACGCCCTCGCTCCTGCCCACGTATAGAAAACTTTTAGAGTCTTTTTACCACAGCTGAAATTCAAAAGTCTCAGGAAAACAGTGCTTAAGAACTGGGACGGACACCCACACCCACCAGGTGACCGCCGTGCGTGGAGCTCATTTTCCGGTGCCTCCTGTTTAGTCCTCATCATTATTTCTGCTCCTCCTTGTGTTGGGGAGATCTTGATTCTTTCCCTTATCCTCCCCCCCAAAGTCTCTCTCGCTGTGCTGCTCGAGGAGTGAATAGCAGCAGCAGTAGGATGAACGGACAAACATTTGGTTTAGAAATTACTTTATTGGGTCCCTCCCAGTTTGTGATTTTTCTAAGCCTCCATATTAAGACTTTTTTAAGACTTCCTCTGGAAGAAAAAAACAGACAACTAATTTCTATTGTTACAGAGAGCGGTTCTTGTTCATTTGAAAAGGAACAGCAAGTCTATGAATCTACAAGCTTTGTCATCTGACACCTCATCCACTCTTCAGCTAAATCTTTCGCCCCTTTTTTCTTCCCCCACTCTACACAGGCACCCAATTAGAGTCAAGATACTATCTCCCATTGTCTCTTTGATTACATCAACAGTTCTTATTCTCCTGACCTGTTGCCCACTAAGGGGGCATTTTACAGTTAGATAACCAAATTAGCTGGTTCATTTCCATAGATATGTTGAAGATAATAAACTGTTGTCGCTAACAATCTTGTCGACGTGATTATGAAAGTGATCTGGGTAAGAGGGCTACCCGCTTTGTGAAATCATATGTGAAATACTCCTTAAGAGACCAAACCTCAAACATCTGGGGCTACTCTCCATCAGGTCAGATCATGTAGTAATAAAGATCAAAATCTACTTATAAACATGGTTTATATTACTTGAATGTAATACATGGGTTAGTTTATACAAGGGATGCATTTTGCAGGAACGGACATGAACATGTACATATGTCCAGTTTATGTTAATACTGCAACTCAAACAACAAAGCTGCAACACTACTGGTTACTGCGTAGTGACATCACACCCCTCCTATTTCCATTTTGCTGTGCCTCTTCAGCCTGGCTGTACTCCAACCCTGATAGTGACTTACGATAGTGAATACAGATTAACACCAGCTGCTTTGGGAAATCATGAAGGATACACAGGCCCACAGACAGAGGTTCACTCTCCCTTGGATTCCTGTGTAACTTTGAAACCACTAGTCTTGCAAAGGTGACACCCATCAGATTTTAGAATGACACAGAACTCAGGCTTGAATATCCTCTATCACAGTACATCTCCTTGAACCAAAGACAGAGACTCATTTGAACTTAATGTAGCAAAACTAACAAGCTGCCTTTTGCTCACTGAACAGCTTTTTATAACCCCCCACGCTTGCTGTATTCCCATGTAACCAAAACCAAACAGGCTTTTTGTATCCTGGAATTGTCCCCGCCAATTCTTTTCACCCTTCATCATTTCAAAGAACCACACTTTAGTCTAAAACTCAACTTTAGTCTAAAGCATGGATATGGCTGGTCCAAGTGGTCAGCAAATCTCAGGGGTGCATTTCGTTTCCACTCCTAAAGGAAAACGTTAATTTCAATAATCCTCATTTTACCTCCCATGTCAGCAGCTGTCAGTGCTCAACTGCGGCTACAAAACGCACACTGTCATGTCGAAATTGTAATGCTTACAGATACATTGCACAATCTAAGTGCAAGTCTGGAGTCAAGCTTGCGTTGAAAAGCGTTTTGTAAAAACTGTAGACGCCTCATGTTTCTTCGGCCTTCTCTGCAGACTAAAGAGAGGCCTCCGTTTTTCGCAGTTCATCCTTTCTCAACGCGGGCTTTAAAACATAACAGGGCTGGCCTCTGCAAACCAGCATTCCCTCAAAATGCCCATTGTGTGCTTGTTTACTCGCCCATTTCCATGAACCACAAGGTATGTTCACGTTCCCAATACGGCTGCTAAACCAAGCCATCCGGCATCTTCAATTAAAGGGTTTCACGTTGTTAACATTTTTCCCAAATCGACGGCAAGACAAACAGCTCACAGTTTGCTATTCGATCGTTAAATCGCACCAGTACACGTATAATTAGGGGACTCAAAGAAAAGACCTTGGATTTATCAAGTTTATTTTGGAACGGGCCATAACACTGGTAAGGGCTGCAAAAGAAACCGGTGCGATTCGATTAAGTAAAAAAGCAAAAAGACGACAGCATTAGAAACGTTGCCAAGCTTTAAGTCTTACAACCATTCGACAAGCCAGCAAGTTTGGCGCTTTTTAAAAACTCATACTCAGGGTTTCCAGGCGGTTATGCATCATACAGTTCTAGATAACACGGGGACTCCTGCTGATGCAAAACAAGGATGAGTTAACTTTCAGGAAAAAATGAATGGAAGGAAGCCATCACCAACACGGTAAGCATATAAACATATAAATGTTTGAACGCCGGCTTTTTTGGAGGCCCACAATCAAAGACCCTCAAAGCAAAGCCAGTTTCAGTTTAATCTGCTCAATTTTTTAAGATCTCCCGGAAATAAATGCGGAGCAACAGAGACGAACTCTTCGCGGCAGCCAAGCTGACCACGGCCAGACGCATTTTACTTAGGAGATTGAGCTTGGCAGAGTAGCCTCTAGACTTTTTTCCCCCCCTTTCGGCAACGGCGTTTCGTCTTTCTATAGTTTACTGAAAGCTAGAGACAAAACAGCAAACATCTGTATAGAAAGCGACCAAAATTTAGGGTTAGACGAAGCACTCCGCCAAGTATCCGGCGGCGAGGTTGCGCTTTTATAGCCGACGTGACGTCACATTTTTTTATACACCGTAAAACAAATAATAGGTGCACCTCTTCAAACTGCGGTCTGCAATTTGTTGCAGCTACTTTATTATTTAATAATGTCTGTGCAGACGGGGGAAGAACGTGTAGGAGGGGTGCACACTAAAATTCAAGTTAATTCAGTTAAGTTAATGCTTAAACGTTAATATGGAAAAGAAAATAAAACCATTAACCGGATCGCTAATTCGCACATCCAGGTACGTAATTACGTGAGGCTCCGGAAACGTGTATTTTTCTTGAATGATTTTTTTAATGGCAGTTATCCTGTATTGAATAAACGGTGTGGATGGACGATGGAGGGATAGTTTTCTTAATAAACTTTACTTTTTGCTCATGTGCCAATATGAATATTGTGTTGTTTCACTAGGTGGTAAGGAATTACGATCCATGGTTAGGGCCCTTGTGTCCTCCCATCGTTCTGTGTGTTTGGAGTTTGTCAGTATTATAATAGATACTCCCCTGTTATTCAGTACCAGCAGATATTGAGAGGTGCCAGTACCCTGACGGGAAAAAATAAAGTGGTACTGGTCTGCGTACTGGCCCACTTCAAGCACTGATCACAAATCGCTTTTCTGTACTATAACACGCTTTGCTATGCCCCACCCCTCTTTCTATATGTTTACGTGTTGATATCGGAACGTTGCTACTTACAGGACTATCCACCCCCAAACATCATCTTTTATGGTCTGTATATTCTTGGTCCTTATTGGAAACGCAAACCAGTTATCTATCACTTAATGGGATCTATGCACAATGTTTTCAGATGAACTTCTTAATGGGATTTATTTCATATCAGTCCCAGCTGTCACGCTTGTTTGTCCTCCTCAGTTTATGGCATCCTGCTCTCATTTTGTAGGGAAAATGTTAGGGGAAGATTTATAGATGTAAGAGCGCTGAGATTTCCATACATTTGGCATGGCTGGAAGGGAGAATGAAGGAACCTGATGCACTTTTGTTCTAACTTTCATCTGTTTTAAGACGTAACACATGTTCAATTTAATCACGGCAAGGTGACGACCAGAGACGGAAATGACAGCAGAAACGGACTCATTCCACTAAGTTTGTTGCAAAAGCATGTGAGAAACTAGGTTTGGGAGGCTTGATCTCAATGCCAGGTCCCCTCAGGTGAGGCAGGGAAAAGGTGGCTGGTGCCATTGCAACCAATGGAGAAAATCCCACAGGGAGAATCCCTGGAAAAATCTCAAAGGTAATTCTTCAGAACACTTTTTTTTCTGGCTCTTGTTTGTTTTGGTCTTCCTTCTAAAAAATTTTAGCAGGAAACTGCGGAAACGTGGCCAGCAATTATTCCAGTGGATCTGTCATTCAGTTCATTGTTTATCCGCTTGTTTTGGCGCGTCGAATGCCCGTTTCTGCTGGTGCTCGTATATGTCCACGTGTGAATGGATGTGTCTGAACGTATAAGAAAGTGATAACGAGAGAGTAATCAAAACCACGTCTCAAAAAAGATCCACTAAATCAGTTCCTTCTTGGGTTTGAGCTTTCTGTACTAAAGCCAAAATACTATCATGCCAAATATTCTCTCTGATGCCAGCAAAAATTTCATTAATGAATGTCTGAACTCTGTTTCACCTCCTTGAACATTATAATGAATTGGGAATCAAGGTTTAAAGAATGTAAAAAAAAAAAAAAATACTGAGTAATGTAAATGGCACCAAAACATTGGCGAGAAATATATTGTTTATTGTTTCTGTACTCAGTTTCCAGAGATACCAGTGAAACAGCTGGCATCTTGCTGCATGGTTGCAAATTTAGGCCACCAGGCTTATTAATCTGATTCTATTTGTTAATCTTCTGATACAATTTCATTAATTTACATTTATTCATTTATCTGACACTTTTATCCAAAGTGACTTCCAGTAGAGAGAGAGTTACTATTCATGTGCGCTCCCTGTAATTTGAACTCGTGACCTTTGCATTGTCAGCACAATCTCGTACTTCAAAAGCTACATTGAGATGGTGTGGTATTAAAAATATGGCCCAATAAAGCAACAGAAGCGTTTTATTACAGAGACGACAGATAAAGTTGTTTAATTTTGCCGTGACTGTGGTTTTACACTCAGATGAAGTCATATGATGGGATCATATTAAAGTTAATACGCTAATCTGTTAATCTGCAACATCGATCCCGTCAGGACTTAATATCCCACCCAATCCTGTGCATGTTTTCCTCCCAGAAGAGTGTAAAATCACTCTTTCCCACACTTCCACATGTGTCTCAGACTTGTTTCTATAATGAGTCTCACTTGACTTCTCAATGTCATGTCAATTAAAACATTTTTTTGGCCGGGTGCTTCCACAGCTATTGCTGACGTCTGATGTCTGCTCTGCCTAGGTCTGCGGCCCCCTCCACCTGCAGGGAGGGCTGGGACCTCGGTTTCTCCCCGCAGGACTCGCAGTATCCCGGGTCTCCTAGCTGAGCCAGGATGGGCAAGAACAGAGATGCTTGGGGCCGGTTTGGACATCGACACTCTGCCGAACAATATGACTCACATTGTGGTGAGGAGAGCTGCAGTGTGTCTCTAACAGATGTGTGTGTGTGGGGATCATGTTTATATTACATTGTGGGGACCAAATGTCCACCACAATGTAATAAAAACCTGCTATTTTGACATTGTGGGGACCATTTTTTCAGGCAATTGAATGCAATAAAAAAAACTAAAAATGTAAGTCTTGTATTTTGTTTGGTTACTTATGGTTAAGGTGAGGGCTGGGTAGGGGTTAAGGTTGTCATTGTTGGGATTAGGGTGATGTCCCTACAAAGATATGAATAAAAATGTGTGTGTGTGTGTGTGTGTGTGTGTGTGTGTGTGTGTGTGTGTGTGTGTGTGAGCGAGCAAGCAACTGTCCTTTGGTTTTCTCTGGAATTTGAAAAAGAAGTACTGATGTTTAATGTGGTTCTGAAGTTACTTAGTAACGAATGCTTCAAGGCTAATCACATAGCCATGCAAACCTGCATTCAGCCAGTGAGTCCTGGGCAGCGCCTCCAGACACTGTCTCAGCGGCCTGCAGGTTCACCTCTCAGCAGATGTCTCACTGGAGGCAGAAAGCTACGTTTCCCAGAAGCATCGAGGCACTGTGATGGTCGCCAATTCCACTACACGCCATTCAAATTCCAATCATCATTACCCTTTGCTTTTTGGAGAGAGTGATGATTATAGCACTCTGGACAAGAATCTGTTGAGTGCATTAGCTGATGCTGGGTTACCTGGCAACGCCAGGATTATTTAGGCATTATGTATACGAAGAGTGATATTGCCGTAAAGCTATAAAGCTATTGTTGTATGTTGGTGTTTGTTGTCGCCAGGGGCGATTAAATTTGGCGAGCAGTGGTTACAAAATGTGCATGAAAATACGGGACAAATGGCTAAATGGTTTTAGAATAATCATTTTTCAGGGAGGCAGAAGCCCCCCTAAATAGGGTCTCGAACTACCTATGGATGTCACACAACAACAGCTGTTGATGGCATTGTAATATGCTGCAGTAATTAAACTGCCAGGGTAAAGGCAGGAGTTTGTGACCTGAATGCTGTTGTTTTAAGGGAACCTTAGTTTAGAGGGTGGGACCTAATAAATCTGAGGTGCATTGGCTTCAAGAGTCATTAGTGAGCATTGTACCAACTCACGTTGTCATGGCTGGATGGAGTCTGGAAGAACCCCTCTGCACCTCTAATGCCATGTTGGGGTCAGATTGTTCTCACATGCCATCTGAGTCACCACCAGTTTATCATTTCTTCACTTTCTGACGGTCATCCCATTGGTTACAGATGAGTTGCTTGGCCGGGGCCCAGCCCTGCCGGGTAATCCCTTTCCCTCTGGGCTCAGTCCGTTCCCCTCACCCCACAGCCTGGCCTCCTGCCCCAGCCTGTGAGAGCGTCCTCGGGCCGTCGTGAGTCAGACTTCCCGCCATCGGAGACTCCCGTCTCCATGACTTGCGCGCCCACGCAAACACAGGCGCGGGATCCTGCAGCCTCTGTGATGAAATGTGCCCGAAATGTGCTCCAGCGCCGCGGTGTTTTACAGCCCCTGCTGTGGGGTAGTAGCTCATCGTGTAAGCCACAGTAATAATATTTAAAATCTAACTGTATGAAAGATGATTGAGACCAGTGCTAAACATTTGAACTGTCCAGTAAATCAGGTGAAAAATGTGTTTCCTGTGTTTCTTAATGTTAGCCAAGTTTCATGATGAATTAACAGGTGTAGCTGACATGCATTTATATAAAAGAGTTATATACCAAAATCTAGGTAAATGAATTTCATTTTTATTATTAATAGATGCCATCACGTGAATGTCAATGTCTGGCGACCATAGAGACAGCTGTGCTCCGGAGAAGGTTTGGGGGCATTCCGGAATGCATTCATCAATTCCAATCCAAATCGGGAAATGGAACTGGAGTTGGAATTGAAATCTCCCTGAAATTCAAATTCAGTTCCAGTTTTGTTCCCCATAGTTTTTTTCCAATCCTAACTCCAGTTCCATTTCCTGATTTGGATGGAAATTGATGAATGCATTCTGGAATGGCCCCAAACTTACACCAGAACATTCTGTCTTGTGTCTGGATTTCCTGACTTCACAATAGGATGTTTTTTGCAAACACTCTTCATAAACTCAATCAGTCTTAACCTTTTGTCAATTCACATGTGCAAGCCTGATTGGTAACTAGCTGCAATGAACACGCTTGTTTAATGGACAGAAATTCAGTTTGTGTTTGGCCATTCCGGCTGCATTATGGATAGACTTTTGGGGAATCACACTCTATAGCTGAAGTGAGCTTGATACTTTCGCTCTGTATGGAAGGACCATGATGCACCTGCTGTCTGAGGAACATCTATGCATATGATTGGATAGGCTGTGGCTCACTAAGGCTTTGAAGAACTTCATAGGATTATTCTTGTGAGGAATGAAATACAGGAATATGACCTCTGGGTAGCTTTGGCATGGTAGGTTGGTAGATAGATCTGTCTGTCTGGATTTGGTGGGTTGGTTGGTTTGTTGGTTGGCTGATTGATTTTATTCTAAGAGAAAATTAAGGTAAAAATATCATGGTCACTTATGGTACAAAACGGTACGCTCAACTAAGCATTTTTCTGTCTCAGGAGGACTCTCATCGGTATTACACATGGCGAAGTTTTGGGCCGGCCGACAAGCACACAGAAGATCTCTGGGTGGATCTGAATGACCCACGGCTCAGCCAAGTCCGAATGCACGGGATCCTGTCCAACACGCACCGGCAGGCTGCGGTGAGACCCAGAAACGCGGCCAGGCTCCAGCAGCTAGCCGAGCGCTCCGCTCTGCTCATAATCTATTCCTTATGATCTTCTTCTCAATACATCAGATGGATGCTGATTCCGCCCCAACGATTCTAAGACACAGATGAAAGGCGATAAGGAGGGGAATGTTTTGGGAGGTTCTGGTACTTTTGAGTTTCTTAACTTAAAGCAGAAGAACATCTAAAAAGAGATAATGAATCAGAAGGACGTCCCCTCTAGGCCTGGACGGGTCATATGTTCTGTATTAATCAATATCATGCCATTCAGATGATAATACTTAATTAGGGCTTTTTAACTGTTAATTCATGACGGTCAGCTGACACATTTAATATGTTTTCACCAATTCGTTCTGGTGCCAAGATTAATAAACCTTTTCATGGGCTTGGTAATTAATAAATCACATGTATAACCTTGTGGTGGCAACTTACTTGACCTGTAGTCACACAAAGCCAAACACCGGCTCTCTCTCTCCTTCTCTCTCTCCCTCTCTCCAGCGGGTGGCCCTCTCCTTTGATTTCCCCTTCTACGGCCATTACCTGAGGCAGATCACCATAGCAACCGGAGGTAGGACGCTTCGCTTTGCAAACAGGCCCTCAGACAGACTGGTACTGTGAGTCGTTCGGATGGTATCTCCCTTTCCTTGGTAATCAGTAAATTCGCCATATTGTATATATTCCATTTTTGGAAAAGAGATAAAGCACAAAACCATACTAGAAATATTGAGGACTGCACTTGTACTGTTTCTCATAGTCAGCATGCCTAAGTTGTTTTGCATTTTATTTTTAATGGGACCCAGTCTAATTAGTGGTAATTTCTCCGTGGTCACATAAAACATTACACTACATCAGTAACAATGAATGAATGAATAAATTATTGAAAAATACCTTTCCAGTTTGGTAGCATTTTGCCTCTTTGTGCCTCTTTTCAGTCTTTTAGCAAAATTTAATTTCACACAAATTGACATCCGCTAATGTGAAGATCATCAGGTGTTTTTTTAGGCTTGCAGTGTTTGGTCTCGGATCCATTTCGGTTTTTATCCTTCAAGTTCTCATGCTTTTATGTCCCCGATTTACTAAAATCTCTGTTGTCACTGTAACAGCCAGATTTTGATCCACGCTTCAAGCTTTATCGTCACACGTGTTCCCGAGGAACATTGTGAAATTCTTGTGCTACCATTGCAGCGTAGTCCATTCTTAGTTCCGGTTAGATTTTCTTAGTCGTACTTTCCGGCTGATGCAATCAACACGCTGTAACTATATGCGAGGATGTAACTATTAAAGCAACAGGTTCATGTTGAATCATTTGTAGGAATGTAGGAAATGTTTGTGGCACCGGCAGACAGCTCTCTGCTCTCTTCACCGTAATGATTTCTTTCTAGATTGGCTATCAATCCAGCTCAGGGACAGGTAGATAAAGTGAGTAGATAGGGCACACGGATCGATCCTGTGCCCTCACACCGAATCTGCCCTACTGCCTGATCTCCTCGGCCCATGCTTGAAGCAGCCGGTGTGCTGGCTCGCTCGGAGATCTTCCTCACTTTCGGGGAATGACGTATTGATGCAGCTGCGGAGTGACGGGACCCAGGGGAAGCGTGACGTCCTCGGCCCTGACGTCTGACCTCTTCTAGGGTTCATCTTCACGGGCGACGTGGTGCACCGCGTCCTCACCGCCACTCAGTACATTGCTCCGCTCATGGCCAACTTTGATCCAAGCTTCTCCAGGGAGTCTACAGTACAGTACATGGACAACGGTAGGTGGATGACGGTAGGTGATGGAGACCATGTCATGTGACCACATAATTCAAAAGCATGTTGAACTTGCCCCCCCCCCCCCCGAACCACCCCCACAGGAAAGGTGTTTGTGGTACAGTGGGATAGGGTGCATATCCAAGGCCGGGAGCATGATGGGGCCTTCACATTCCAGACTGTCCTTCATCATTCCGGGGCCATCGTCTTCAGCTACAGAGACGTGAGCTGATCTCATTACTTACTGGTGTCAGGTCCTGCTCTCTCTCTCTCCCTCCCTCAAAATCTCACCATTATCTCTCTCTCTCTTTCGATTCAGTTCAATAGAAAAGGCTTTACTAGCACGGCAACAAATTTCTAAAAACAAATCGCTCTAATGAACAATGCACTACAACTATTTTGTGTAGTAAATTTTAAAGTAAATTTGAATAATAAGATTGAGAGGAATTATCAAAATCCGAAAGAAAAAACAAAGATCATGACAAAACCAGACAATCGTCTGTCAGTATTAAGCAGCACTGTATGAAACAAGGGAAATAGCATCATTGTACAGAATTAGTTTTACTTGAATAATGAACTGGTGGGATCCTTTAGACAGATCATACACAGAAGTAGATAATTAAAACGACACCTAATTAGTGCTTGTTAAAAACTTTCCTGTGGAGTGTTTTGCGCATGGTGTGACAGGAAGGGCAAATGAAAGACTAGATAACAAGAGAACAAATATCACTCTGTGTCACCCTCTGTCTGGCTTAAGTAATACAAAGGCTGTTTCCACACCAGTTTGACAGGTTTCTGAAATGTTGGTGATGTCTGGGCAAATTCCTGAAATGTTCATGTCAATCCAGGTTCCATTACCGGTGGAGGTGATCAGTTCCACTCTGCACCCTGTGAAAGTTGGCCTGTCAGATGCATTCATGGCTCTTCTTCCCTCTCAACAGACCCCAGGTCAGTCATAAGGGGGCGTTGTCTCGACCACACTAATTTGTCTTTTTGTTAATTGGTGATTACTTTTACGTGACCAAAGATTTTGTACTATACTATACTTTTATACTAAACAGTGAGCATGCCACATGCTAAAATAAGGATAGAGGTTAAGAATTGCACCAAATTTTTGGATGATCAACAGGTGCAGGCAGAGTGGTGACTCTGAGGCTAGGGATCGGTGCCAGCAACCGGAAGGTTGCTGGTTTGAATCTTATGAATGCCAAGAGTGATTCTACTCTGTTGGGCTCTTGAGCAAGGCCCTTAACCTGCAACGGCTTGGTCCTGGGTATGACGTTACTCTACATCCAGCTCTATAAGGAGCTCCACCAACTTACAGGAGAATTTGGAGGTTGGTGGCAGGATCGGCACTCCAGCCACCGGGAAAAAAAAACTCACACTGGTCCATTTGGACTAGTGTGGTGCTGAGGTATCACCCGCCACACGGCTGCACTCGGGTTCGCATCCCTGAGGTGGTTCGTCGTGTGGTTGGTGCAGCAACGCGCTGTCAGTGTGCTCCTTACCTCCAACAGGTGCCCATCGCAGGACAATATACGAGTATCACCGAGTGGAGGTTGACACCACGAAGATAGCCAATCGCACGGCCTTTGAGTTCACCCCACTGCCCAGTGAGTATAGTGTCTATAATTGTCGGCCAATCAACACTCAGACATCTCCACCACTGAGTTTGCAGCATTCTGTCATGTCAGGGCTAGCAGCCAATCAGCTGTTCAGTCAGGGTCAGCTTTTTTTTTTTTTCTCCCTTAGCTTGCCTCCAACACGAGACCTGTGAGCCCTGCCTCACTTCAAACTTGACCTCCGGTTGCAGCTGGTGCAACGTACTGCAGAGGTCAGTAGAGGGGTGTGCCTGGCAATAACAGGGCATTTTCTAATGTTACATATCGTGTTATCTGACACCGATGGGCTATGTGGGAGAATTTGAGAGACCTGCGTCCAAATATGATAAGTAATGCTTTCATTGTTTCTGAAGTTTGGAAAATGAAATTTGGAAGCCGTGCATTTTCCTGCTCAGTGAAAAGGTCAATCTTGTCATCAGAGAAGGATACTTCCTGCACCATAGATCTCACCATGGCGTGTGAGGACACAGTTCCTTCTCATCACCATGGAAAGCTTTGAATCAGCATGGACAGAACTGTCCTTCCACATTTGTGTAATATTTTTTTATGCTCTCTTATGCACAGTGGAATAGCCTGTTCCCCCCACAATGAGTAATTCAGATATAAGCATTATTTCAGGAACCCAATCAACCTTTGAAATAAATGGTCCAAAAAGTCTTATTTGAGGACAGCAGTTTGCTGTGACTACCTGACCAGGAACACGCTGACCTTCTGTTAAAAAATACCAGCATTTGGACTTGATAGAACTGCTTTGATTGGCTTTTAAAATCGTTTTTAGCAACTGTTTTGTTTATGAACAAAAGTAGTCTGTTTACAAACGGGAAATCAGAGATTCAAATACAGTGTTGTAAAGAATTATTTATGTTCCAATAAAAAGCTCAGACTTTGCAGGCTTTCTTTGATTATGAGCTGGTCTCTAGTTTCAGACCTGTGCCAACTTGCATAGTCAAGCAAAAAATAGTTGCTTCTCGCCTGTGAATCCATGCAGCAGAAGTGTTTCATGCCCCAGTTAAAATATCCTGGTACACTTAAACTGTTTAATCTGTTTGGGTCTTCTTAAAGGAGAAATGCATTTAATTATCTCCTGTTTACAGTGGTTGGTATCTGTACAAAATGATGCATAATTCTGTTTTTGTAAGCAACACAAATGAACTGCATTTTCATGTTCTGTTTCCTGGCGTGTGGATGACTGCCAGTATCTGGCAGTTTCAAATGGATCCCAGTCAGCAAAGAAATTTATGGGAAACTGGTGATTAGAATCCAGAATGGACCAGAGGTGCTCTCCGTGGGCCTCCAAAACAAACCAGAGGAGAAATGGCACTTGATGAGGCTGAAATCTTCTGAAAATCAGAAGGGTAGAACCAATGCGGGACACTGTCCTCGTAAAATCACTGGTTAATGTGACTTTTTATTCTGGATGGAATTCGCCCCTTAATGAATCATCATCTAGGCTATAATTCCTTGCCCCATAAAAGTGCCATAAAGATGCATTGATTTGTCCTTGAGATGGTTCCTGTCATAAGGAAAGCCAGGAATACGAGGGATGTCGACAATGGTCTGGAGCACTTCCAAGACCCTTCTGGTCTTGCTCATATGGTTTTTTCGGTCATGGCGGAGACGTAAAATAGACAGTGTAACTGCACACAGTGACGGGGTTTAGGTCTACTCTGACCGGCAATCAAACCTGCTTTGAACAAATGCAATTACGCCACTTCCCAGCACAAGGAGGGGTGAGTCCACTTTGCGGAAATCCCAGGGTCTTTATCTTGGGGGAATCAATCTAATGCCTGACTTGACTCCAAGGGGTATTGTTACCATCTCAATGGACCTGTCTAGAATCAATGAGCTCATCCACATATATCAAATGCTGTGTAAACTTACCAGACGTGAAGGACCGTGAATTCAAGACGCGTGCAAAACCTCAGTGGTGAAGGAAAGGCAGGCTTATCAACAGAAAGCGTGTCCTTTTGGGATCTCAGCGTGTTGAATGTCCGCAGCGCATGTAGGCAGCAGTCTGATGACATCAGTGGGCGGGTCAGCGCTCATGCATGCAGGGAGCTGGAATCTTGCAGAAGAGGGGGCGGGGCCAAATTCACATTCATGTGCATGCGTTTTTCGTAGGTGCTCAGATGGAATAGACCGACACAGACAGGAGTGGCTGGACCATGCCTGTTCGAACGAGGTAGGAAGCCAAGGTGTCTCATTTAGGGCCCACCACAACTGCTCTCAGGGGTAACATCTTCGGTGCTCCTCAGCAGGGTGAAGACCTCAGCTGCCAGGACTACAACATGGACGGGGAGGATGATTTACCAGAAGGCTTTAGCCCCTCGGGCCCCGGGGCCACGCCCACTCACGGGGCCTTTCCTGAGGGCCCTGTGACAGAAGGTGAGGTCTGTCCGTCTGAAGCTAGTCCAGCCCATTTTTATCCGGTGGCACTGCTGCCAACATTATGCAATATGTTCTTCAAATTAAAGTATAGCTGAAGTGCCTTTCCAACACCACTGCTATTCCTCCTGTTAAATGTCTTCTCTCCCGCTCGCAGTCAGCAGGCAGACTGTGAAAACTAGCTGCTGTCATGGTATTAGGGCCCCAGGAATTTCTGTGCATGCATAATTACTGACGATCACTAAAAACACGTGAGGTTTTTTTAAAATGCATCTTTTTAAGGGAGAAATCTTTGAAGTTGGGCACATAGCAGCCTCCAGTAAAGGAATCTTTCATAACTAATGTAATAATTTACAGGGTGCCATCAAAATTTGAATTTGTTCAGATTTATGGCTTTTTGGTATTCGAGTGATAGCACTTATTTTATTTAATGTAACTACTGATAATCTGTAAAACACAGTTACGTTAAGTAGACAGAATTGTTAAAATATGTATATAAAGCATGCTTCAGTTGTTTTAAATAAATTGCTTTCTAAAATACATTGAGCATCCGACGCATAATAACCTGTTTTATTTACGTCCACAGATGATACTAAACATCTCATTCGTTACAGTGGCAACGGTGAGTTTGATCAGCAACTGAAGCAAGCTTCCACTGTGGTCTAATGCTTTAATTAGGCATTTCCCCAACAATATAAACACAAATTAAAACACATTTCCCAGTTTAATGACTAGCATGGGTGTGAGTTTGAGTAGATTCAAGCTATTTGGATTCTAGTCATGTGCGGTGTGTGTGTGTGTGTGTGTATTATGTTTATATTACATTGTGATAAAAACCTGTTATTTTGACATTATGGGGACCATTTTTCAGGTCCCCACAAAAATCTGTGAATGCAATCAAAAAACTAAGGGTAGGGGTTAATGTTGTCATGTTGCGATTAGAGTTTTCCATATAGAAATGAATGGAGAGTCCCCACAAAGATATTATTACAAACCTGTGTGTGTGCGAGCGGGTATACCTGTCCTTATGGGGACACAATGTCCCCATAATGTGATAAATATCGGTGACTGCTATGAAAAAACTAAAAATGCAAAAACTATTGTTTTTTGTTAGGTTACATATGGTTATGGTTAGGGCAGGGTAGGGGTTAAGGTTGTCATAGTTAGCGTTAGCATTTTTCCCATAGAAATGAATGAGCGGTCCCCATAAGGATATGTTTACCCGACGTGTGTGTGTGTGTGTGTGTGTGTGTGTGTGTGTGTGAGAGAGAGAGTGAATGTGTGTGTGTGAATGTGTCTGCGGTAAGACATTTCAAGATCTCCTGAGTCAAACAGGAGCCCAGTTCTTATTGTCGTCAGTTCCCGGTTTTCCGACTGAAATCTTCTCACCTGGAGTGGTGTTTGAAATGTAAAACAGCTGTTCACCCTTCCATGTTTAAAAAACCACATCTCATTTAATCCCTACTAATAGCTAAAAATGTATTTATGTTGCAAGAACTCTGCCAATTCCTCCATAATATGTGCATAATGTTCAGGGGTATATGAAATCAAGTTTTCTGTTGCCCCTATGTAATATGCTGCTTGTGATTGAATCAGTCAAACATTATAGCGTTCTGTCATATGCACAGAATGGAGAAGTACAATAAAAGCTTTTTATACCCATTTAACATGAACATTTCTCCTCTGCCAGCATGTTAATGTCTATGAGCTCAATTATGATGGATGGCGTGTTTTTGTCCCAAGCTATTTACTATCCATCCAATTGTTGCAGACCCTATTCAGGGAGAGGGATGACAATCACAAATTAATCTTAAATCTATAGCAGACGTGCAAAGATACCACTAAGGAGAACAAGACAGAGAGACTGTATGACTCATCGCCGGGTGTGTTTGAGAGCCTTTTTTATATACAGTCCAATTCTGTAGCTCTTGCCTTTGTCCTAAAAAGATGAAACCCCATACAGAATATTAATGCAGTAATTTTTGATAGTTCAAAAAAAGAATGCATCATAAATAATTGTAAATACAGGTTATGTAATAAAACAAATAGACGCCGTATTTCATAAACTCTCCGTTCTTGCATAATTGCACACTGCAGTGCCGTCATAGGCTACGGACAGCTGTTGGAGCCTACGCTTCTTTCATCAGATGATTTTGTCCAACTATATCAGGAATGGGACTCCGATGAATACTTTGTTTAAACACGTTTAATAGACGACTTTCAGCGAACCGAAATGGACCTTTAGCATTTGGATGTGAACGGCAGTACATCTGTTGTTTTTTCTTTATCCTAGATATTTCTGTGTAGTCATCTGGAATAATGCATAATGCACAAGGCAGGAACAAATAATTTAATGGTTAGATAAACGGATACGACGTAGGATTGTGATGTTTGTGTGGTGTAAATGTGCCCGGTGATTTATAGATTTCGTTGTGTCTTAGAGCCGCCAAACTCTGCTTTGTGTCGGTGCTTCGTTCATGCAGATGGTTAGCGAGTACATTTAGATCACAGATTAAATCTGTAAAAAGAAGCTCACTGACCCAGAAACATCCTCAGTCTCCTGCTTGCTAGTAGTCATCGTCATCAGTGCCAGTTCGCATTATTCATTTTCCCTGTTTGTATCTCTCCGCTCTCCTGTCCGCAGCCCATCCCTGCCCCGTTTCTCCAGCACCGGCAAACAAATTCGCTATGCCAACGCCATTGTCATTTGACAGGCGGCCTTACCCAAGGATATTTATGAGGTTGAACAATAACAAATATTACCGGCGGGCTTACAGTTCTGGGACTGTAAGGACTGATAATGGTCCTTCAGCTCCACAAAAGGGGCCTGAATCATCTGATGCACACATGAATACTGTTAAGTCTCTTTAGATAAAAAACATCAGATAAATGTAATGGGCGTAGGGTGCTTGACTTTTCGTCAAGAAGCTTCCATTGACATCTAGTTCTTAATGGCGTCAATATGGACGCTAAAGCTACATCTTTATTCAAATTTCCATGCTGTTTTGATCTGTGCATTGTAATTCCTGTAAATAGCTATATTTGTACTGCGTCGATCATGTTCAAACTCCAAGTGTGTTAACTCAATCAGCCAATAGAGAAGGGCTGGCTCTAGATTCAGACTGAACAGCAGCTGCCTTGGGCTTCAGTGAAACGCTCATCCGTTTTCTTGGTAGGTAAGCCTCCTTAGGGAAGCTTTGCCTAGAGCCTCTGAAAAGGTAGATCCGTCCCTGCAGTGGAGTGCTGTCTATTGTCTGATAATCTTTCATATGATGAGTCCAGTCAAACAATCTGGGGGAAAAAAACAAACGGTGCTTTTTAGTGCAATAGAGCAGTGGTAGGACAGCCATGATGTTAGAGTAATGGGTGTCCAACAGAAGGTGTTTAATGCAAAAGGCGGACACATGGTGCAAAGCAGATGAAGTCTTTTAATTAGTGACAGAAGGAGCATTATATTCAAATTGAATTAGTCTGACGTGTCTCATTCTTATAGCTGTTGCCACGATTAGTGTTCATGCACCTGCTGCCTTTTGTGATGGTGGGTGAGAAGTCGGGGGGGGGGCTGTTTAAATTGTCCTTTAATTTCCCTGTGGTCAGTCTCTTTTATCTCCATAATCCATTCACCATGCCTGTCAGGGGATTTTTTAAGACAGAAGCTGACTTGTGTGACATCCCGCTTATTCACGTAAACGGTGACGTTCATTAAACCGCTGAACCGTACCGGAGTTCACAGCCGTTCGCCGGTCAAAGTCGCGCTTCGCTCATTTACGGCTCCCTCACTTGCAGGTCAGAAAACGGGACCTCCGGAACAGCAGGGGGCGCCGGTGCACGCGGGCGTAATCGCCGGGGTGGTGTCAGCCGTGGTACTGCTGCTGGCCTTTGCGGTGCTGGTACTCTACATCAACTCGCACCCGGCTGCCAGCCCACCTCTCTACCTCTTACCGGTCAGTGTGCCATTTGGCTGCTCTACGCAGCTCCAGTCCCGGTGACATGTGACACATTATGTTACAGCAGAGCTTTTAGTTTAATTTGCCATTTTTAAATATGACGACAAATTAAAAACTAAGGCAGTTTTACCTGTAAAGCTACCAAACTCATGCTAGGACCGTGTCCAAGGGTCACCCAACCTACTGTAAGTCTGTTTGCGTTTTGTCAGTTGCCTGAATTTTCTGCAGCTGAAGGTGTCCAACCTCAACATAATGAGGAACTAATGCCAGCAAATCATGGAGAAAAATGTATGAGTCAAAGGAAAGTGCATGCAGAGTGGAAGGCTTTACAAGTGGGAAAGCGGTTCAGGTCATATTTGGCTCAATGAACAACCAAAAACTGATGCTGGCAAGAAAGAGCATCACAGTGGTCGTGGGATGATGTATTTAGTGCTTGGAGAAGTAAAGGGGACTGTTTAGATTCTTTTCTGTTTCTTCATGATTTAATAAAATGTATTATAAAATGTCACTCACCATAGTACATGGAGCTGAATGATATGAAGGAAAAAAATATATTACAGAGCAGTTTTTTGTAGCTGTTCATTTCCGTCTTGTCTGATAAGCGGTATGTTTTCGTGACTATTTTGATGAGTGAGCAGCTGAGAAGGTTCAAATATGCAGATAACATGACTCTCAGTGGCCCAGATTCTCCATCTGCCCCCCCACCCCACTCCACCCCCCACTCTGATTTCCTACATCAGCTTACTCACCTTCACCACACTCATCCCTGCCAAATCCCGCCTGATGTCTTGTGACCTCTGCCGTTTCCACAGCGACGCGGCAAATACTGGCCCTCCATGAAGTTCCGGAACCAGAACGGCCGCTCTGCCTACGCCGAGGTGGACGTCGGAGGCCACGAGAAGGAGGGCTTCATTGAGGCAGAGCAGTATTGAGGCAGGAGTACAGAATTTGGTGCATGTGTGGAAGACACTGGAGGTGGGCTTTTTCTGAGAGTGCGTACAAACAAACAAGGCAGAGGACCAATGGAGAGGCAGGAACCGAAAACCAAATGACGAGAGGATGTCAGCCCCCAAAACACAAACTCTTAAACTCGTTTGGTTTATCTGGTCACGTCCATTCTTAAATCCTCCCTGAGGATTGAAAAAGTAAATATTAAAATAAGGATTTCAAAATTGCTGGAGACCCCTATTTGGGATTGCGGGGGCATGCTCTAACACATTTGGCAGTCACATTTGCTCACTGCTCACTCCTAAAAGATCAAGACAAAATACACAGATGGGTGAGTCTAACCCATCACTAATGCAAATAATGTACAGCGAATGTTAGCAGTACATTTTTTTTTTTTTAAGGAAAATCTGTTTTATATTGTCATGCTGTTTATCGATTGCATATAAAAATCACATCGAGTTTGATATTTTGTAAAATATATACAATTTTTGTCACTGATGCTTGCCTGCATGTTATTTTTGCTATGAAACATAATCCCTGAAGCAGAATACGATATAAGGCACGGTTTGATCAAACTTCCCATGAAGTTAACAATCCGAGCAACTATCCATTTTCCATAGCTGCTCGTCCAGTACGGGGTCATGGTGAGCCTGGAGCTTATCCCAGGAAACCAAGGGCATGTCCTGGATGAGACGCTAGTCCAGTACAGGGCAGACACTCAAACACTACGGGCAATTTAAAGACACCCGTTCCATCTACGGACTGCATGGACCCCCCAGGGGGAATCAAGCCCACAGTTCTGGAGGTTTTATCTTACGCTGCTCACTGCTGAGCTGCCGTAATGCTTTACACTCTACAGATTATTAATCAAATTATTACATGGAAAATCACTATGAATAAATTAAAGTTCATACATTTTCATTAGGTCGCTGTTTCCCAATCCAGTCCTCGGGGACCCCAGCCAGTCCACATTTTTGCTCCCTCCCAGCTCCCAACGTACCTGTAGCAGGTATTCGTCGTTTGATTGGCTGGGAGCTGTGGATTGTTTCGCATTCCCTGCAGAATGGGTTAGGAAACACTGCCTTGAACTAGTGGCCAGTGGAAGCATTTTTGGCATTATGCTTTAAAAACTACTACTCGAATATTGGCGGTAATGTTTATAAAGAATCAAAGAATGTTAATATAATTTATTGGATGATTAGATAAGTGACAGGAGCAACAGTTGAATAGAATTCTGCAATCTCTAAAATTTGGATGTCTTTCCACAATTTTGGCCACTAGTGTGGTGAATCACCAACACAGCGGTACTTTGTCGGTTTTCAAGCATAGGTGAGCATGGATACATGTACTGCTGTTTTTCTGCTTGCTTTCAGAAGAGATACCAATGGATACAAAAGCGGCAAAGCCTTGGGTATGGGCCTCCGCCCTGTGCATTATGGGAACTCACGGATGGACTATCTCACACGCTATCGGCATATCCAACAACAGGTGTGGGGAAGATCACATCATTGGCCACATCCTGTAATGTCCATGTCTCCAGAAAGGCGGCGTCCATTCTTTGCCAATCAGGTCAATCCACACTGGTCTTCTGGGCTAATCGGTGCAATTTATGTCAAAACATCATAAGAACATTAGCACAATAGAATAATGTTGTTCGCCCTGCAGCTCTGTCCTTGGAGAGCGGTCCCAGCGGCCTGCTGAAGCCCTGGAAGCAGTTGTGATTACACAGATGCCAGCACCTTCCCCTAAACAGCAGCTAGGTCTCCAAGCTTCAAAATAGGCTCTGCTAAATCCAGCAAACCCAAAGCCACAGCTATGCCCAGTAATAATCTAAACAGAAATGGCTTTAAGGACAGCTGGTGTAGCTTTATGGTGCTATATGTATTGATAAATCCTGGGTGGTTTCTGTGCATTTTTTCACATTAAGCTTTAAAATGGGAAACAGCCACGGTAAAGTGTCGGGAAAAGAAATTTAATTATTATTTTATTTATTTATTTTTTGATAAGAACCTCGGGTCATGGTTTGTTAGCTAGGTGACTAAATGTTCGTTTTCTGGAATGATCCATTAACTCAATCATTGGGCTAGTGTACCTGTAAAAAAAATTGCCACACTATGTGAGATTGCCCCCTGCTGGACAAATGAAGATTAACCGATCTCTAGGTACCGGCTAATGAGGATTTAGGAAAGAAGAACTACAATTTTCACACAGTAACAAATTTGTATTATATAGCACGCTGGATACCACGTGTCCAATTTAAAACAACAATAAGCCTCCGTCTTCATCACTGGAGTAATTTTGCTCCACAATTTCCATTAAGGCAAGCTGACTTCCATTGCACTGATACAAGCCCCTAGTTCATTTACTCTGAAGTGGTTCTCCCACTTTTTCAATAATAAATATAATGTCAAAAACAGTCATGTCAGCTTAGCTTGTTTTTATTCAGCGTGTGATTTTAGTAATCCTTAGCAACAACCTAGACCCATCAAATGTCTATTTTAGGCATATCTAATCTAATTCAGAAAATCCACCACACAAAGAAACATCACAAAAGTTTAATTAGTCATAAAGTCGTTTGAGGTCTCAGTAAACCTCACTTTACTCTGGTGGAGTGGAACGGACCGGACCGTCAGCCACAACTGTTTCTGCCTACGAGGTATTTCACGTGCTCCTACTGCAATTCGTGTAAGTAATAGTTCCATTCTCCGTGTCCCTTAACCCAACCCAGCTCAGAGGACGCTAACAAACCCCCAACCCCTGGAAGTTCAACAAAGTTCAATCCTTTCTACACCTCGCTTAACACACCTTACTTTTCCTAAAAAAATATTATCTTGTTTTATGTTGGTAACAGCGACCCCTTTCGGAAAGACCAATCGTATCCTGTTCTGTCTTTTACATCCTTCATTTCCGCTTTGTTTTAAAGCGTTTTGAACGTTGGGAGAGATTTGGACATTTTATGCTTTTGAAAGCACATTGTAAACCACAACATGAATCATTAAATGAATGGTTGGTACCTTTATCGCAGATAAAGTACCAAAACAAACGTTAAAACAAAAGCATTCTGGAAATAAACTGGCATCAATTTACTTTATTGAACATTATGTGTTTCTAAGGGTAACTTTTTATTTGCTTCCAAAAAATTAGTTTTTAGCTAATAATTGTTTCCAACCCGATGGCTACGTGTTCTCCGATTACTTTGAGTAAGGTATCCGTTAATCCACCTGGTAAGCTAACTGTTTATTTATCCTGGTCAGGTGTAATCTGGTAATTATGTCCTTGACATTTGTTATGGTAGGAAAACTCGGGAGATAATTCCCTTTACGATATTTATAAATATGTTTATTTGCTCAACTATCCATCCATCTTCCAACCATTTATCCTGAGCAGGTCTGAGGTGGGGGAGCTTGAATCTGTCCCAAGCAGAATTTGGTACAAATCAGGGGTACAACCTGGAAGAGATGCCGGTGCTTATTCGCTGACGTTTAATAAAATAAACGTCAAAATAAGAATAAGAAAAATACAAATTCACGTTCTTCAAATTGCGAAATCTCTTGAACCTTTTAAGTGCAGCAAGACCCATATCTACACTCGCTAATGTTGTTTTTGGCATGTATAAGTATTTTAAATGGTTCTTTGGAAAATGTCATGTTGATTATGACACGTATCATAAAATCGGATGTTCGACTTGATTGCTTTTCACCATCAGCTGGATGACAATACGTATTCGGTTCTACACTTAGTCAAAACTAGTTATTTAAAATGTCATCTTATATCATGTTTATTGCTAGTGTAATACTTCGTCATCCTTCTGAACAGGAAAATGAAACTGTTCCCATCTAGAACACAAGAGGTCCCCAAAAACGTAAAAATGGAACTAAAACGGAAACGAATGTTTATCTGATATACAAAAAGATCATTTATGGGCGTTCTTATGATGTTACTTTGCTCATTATTCAGCGGTTTTGATGCATATTTAGAACACTTCAGTGTTCACTGATGATCCTGGCCTGGTCCAGGAAGTCATACACTCCTAGTTTTAAAATCCGTTTTTGTTTAAAATAGATTTATGGTTTCCAGGGCCGTGCCAGAAGTCAAAAGACAGCCGCGTAAAGGGTCCCATCCACTAAGATTAACGTTATTTTAACCGACGGCGACGTGCCCGCGCACCGCTCGCTCCCATCTCTGATGCTGCCAGGTCACACACTATGAAAATATAAGCCAAACCGCGCTGCGAAAAACCAAATGCTATAGATGCATCCGACAAATAAAGTTGTTTTCCTTCTTTACGGTGGATTCCTGAAATGCTCTGTTTAAAAAAGGGCCGCTGTAACGTTATATCAAAAAAAAAAAAAACCCGACGGTCTGGAAGCTCCGCAGTACCGCCCCTCCTCAGCACCCCGACGTCGTGAACGCGCTGCACGCCCCGGACGCCTTTACTGACAGTCAGCTGTGCGATCCGAGTCTGTCTACCTGCCTTGTACAAAATTCACCGTTCTGATCTTTTTTTGGGGGGGGGTCTTCTGATATAACATATAAAATCGTATGTTTTAATCTAGCGGATTACCATAACACTCCAGGAAAATGAACCCGCTGTGTAGCAGATGTAACCGAGTCGTGTACCCGACGGAAAAAGTGAATTGTCTGGATAAGGTAAGGGGAACCTCTTCTTTTTTTGTTTAACATGTTTTTCTTTGAAATTCATGAGCTATTCTGTTGCTCTCCCGTACACCCGATCGCTTGTAGCTACGTTAGCAGCACAGCGGGCATGCTAAAAGGCGCATTTGAAATACATCTAGATTTGCATCCAGCTTCCGATCCAGGAACTAGCTAATTTCTGGCGGCGGCGTGGAAACTGGCTTTAAAATGACCATCGTTAGCGCTGATCGGCAGCCAGGCTCCCCTCCTCAGCCGGGCCCGTGGCTTGTGCCGTTTTGGTGAACAAGGCGGCCTCCTTTGGGTTTCTGTGCAACCGGATCCTAGGACCCCTTTTTGGGCCAGATCACGCAACCAGTGTGTCCCGGAGTCGCAGGGGGGGGAAACCCGCATGGGCAGCCTGCATCTCCACCCTGAAATTCGAACGTCTTAAAAACGTGTTTTAATGAATGTATACATTACGCTTGCGCATACAACAATAAGATAGGGCAGATTGCAAGGGGCGTGGGAGTTTCTCCCTTTTCTCTAGGGGAAAAGTTTAGTTTTTCGGCTCTTAAAGGCGCACCGACGTGCCCAAAGCCGCAGTCGGTGCCCGATCAGCGCCGCAGGATCGCGGGGCTGGACGCGGGCTGGGAGCCCAGGCCCGCCAGGCGATAGATGCAGTTTTAACCGCCCCCCCTCCATTTCCGTGTTTTAGATCGCGTTTAGTGTGGGCTGTGGATAGATCGCCGCTATTGCACAGGATTAACGTTAGACATGACGAAGGTGTTCACTACGTGTTTCCTCTTACGCGCCTTAAAAACGGTGTCGTTTTCTCCTCCATAACCTGTCGTCATTTACCCTCCGTGTTATTTACGGTGGGAGACGCAGTGCTTGCGTCTCTGAGACCGGGCGATCGTACCTTCCCCTCCCGGGTAAGGCTGCGGATCGGGCTCCTTTGTCCTGTGTGAGTGATGCTTTTGCGCGTCTTAATGTTTTCCAGTGATGACGGATGTGGTGGGAGAGAGAGGTCATTTCGCCATTTCCCTGCTCGGAAAGTCTAAATTGGTCAGTAGGCCTCTGCTATGTTTGGAAACTTCTGCCAGATCTGGGGGAGGTAAACGGTTGTTTCAGATGCCATAAAAGGTGCGGCTACTTCATCTTCGTTCATTGCTACACCTTTGTTTTTATTTACTTCCGTATATGGTCTGCAGCAGTATCCTGTCCATACCGTTAAGGCATGGTTGGAGGCTCTATGTTTTGTGATAAATAGGACTGTGATCCACAAATGCTCATCATGTATTAGGTGATGATACAGTTACCTGGAATTGCTATGAATAGGTGCTTACGTGTGAGTATTTGGTTACGGGGGAGAATGTATGTATACTTCCATTTGCTTGTACCACCTGTTAGAAGACCCTACCCCCCCAAGCCCAAAGTATACTAATCATTATGTGCCCCGTGGGGTAACAAGCTGACTTGCATTCCTGTGTGTGGTCCCTTTCCCCTTGGACATAAAAAGCATTCAGGTTTTTCTAATGGGCTGTCAAATGGAACATTCCGGAAGGAAAGCAATACAGAGGTGAAGCCTGGCCAGATAACAGTCTGTCTCTTGTTACTCTCCTGTCCGTGAATCATGTCTGTCCTGTGACTGTAGAGTGAATTGGTCAAGAAGTAGGGAGGGGTAGGTGGTTGGGATTTAGGTGTAAGTTGCTGGTTGCCGTGTGTGTGACACTAGATAGGCCTGATTCACCACTGTGGCATTACCACACAGCGTCCAAACGAAAGCTGAGGTCTGTGCGCCATTTGCGTAACACTCTTGGGAGTGTGGTCTGCTTTGGGTCGACGGGTTCCTGTCTGGTGTGGGCAGAGACGGTCGGGAAGGAAGCGAGAAGCCCCAGCTGCTGGTTTGACTGGGACGTTCCCGTGATGCCCTGTGTTCCTGGTGACCTCTCAGACCCACCGTGGGGCTGTTATTCCCCGAGGGAATTCATAGTCAGTTAGTTGAAAACTACTTTGAAATTTTGCTTGATTTAATTCCACATAAATTCTACAAGACTTTGTATTTATTGAAATTTAAATTCTAGTTTCTGTAATGTTTTTTTTCCCATGTCATATAAACTTTACTAAAATCTAAAAATGTGCATTCTGGCCTAGGGTGTGGAAGCCTACAGTCGCTGTGCTGATATTATGGTCTGTAGAAGCGGTTTGTGGTTGGCGGGCACTGTGTTTGTTGAAACTTCACGGTGTGTTACGCGGACACGTGTGACTGAGTTCTGGGATGTCGTGTGTGGTCTTCTGTTAAATTGGGTCTTCTCGTCTCATCCCCCCCCCCCCCCCCCCCCCCCCCCCCTCCCAACCCCCCCTCCCCTCCTCAACCCCCCCCCTCAACACGAACCCAGCGCCTCCCCCCGCCGTCCCCGTC
>JABJVO010000116.1:528134-549041 GCA_026770805.1 Boulengeromyrus knoepffleri
CCCCCCCCCCACTGTGTTCCATGCAACCCGGCGTTCCCAGGAAATTCGCTCCCATAGCCCCTCTGACCCTGGACATTGGCAGTCGGTAGTTGTGTGTGTGTGTGTGTGTGTGTGTGTGTCTGCTTTCTTCCGGTCTTCTCCATTTTCCATGCTCCTCTGCTCCTCGCCACATGCAGCCCTGGAAAAGCGATCCCCAACACGCAGGCGAGCGTCTGGGGTAATAAACCAGGACGCCGTCTGCTCCGGACCTCGAGTCCATGTGTGAACAGACTGCAGGGCGGGAATGCCTTACCCAGGACTGGGTCATTGTGCTGGCCGTGTCGCCTCCGTTTGACTCCGAGGCCGACCCCGGTGCAGTCTGACTGACAGGCGGCGCCACTGAGGGCTTCTGGGAGGTGGAAATGCCGCCGTGAACAGGCTTGCATGTGCAGCAGTATGAGGTAGCCATAGTAAACGGTCTGGGGTATAAACAGTCGGTGTGGCATGGGTGCCGATTAGAACAGGCCAGTGAGGTCAGTCAGCCGGGGGCCCTGTGGGGGGGTGGGGTCAGAAAAATATGGATAAATGAGACGCTTCAGCCTCCGGTGTGGGATGTGGTAAACAAAGGCTGAAATGATGGCAAGAGCCCATCGCCCACCCCCCCCCAGGAAGGGGGCGCTCACAGGCAAGTGTGTCCGTGCATCCCAGCACCCCGGGGGCCCGCAAATCCGGCAGCTGTCTGGGCTCAGTCCAAATCGAAGGAGCAGCCTTCCCACTGCGAATAACAGTGCGGATTTTACCAGACTCACAAACCACACGAAAGACACAAGAACAGCCATGTTACAGCATCAGTCCGAGCGGCGAATCCTCGAATGGGAGACACTTCACATTCTGGATGTGTAAGTTCTAGAAATATCTACAAAATAGCTCTCTGTGGGAGGGATGGTGCACAGGCAAGACCACGGAAATGAGATCTTGTGTGCGCAGCGACAGGTCTTCAGGATGCGCATGAACAAGCGTGGCAGGCCTGAAGCGTCGCTGGTTTTGCCCCCAGACCGGGCAGGGTGCGGACGGAGCCAAAAACCGCCGCCTCCCCCCCCCCCCCCCCCCATATGCAAATCTCTGCCACACTGAGCCGTTTGTGTCCACTCCGGCCTGTTTACTGTGCAGCCCCCTCTGCGCACCCCCCGAGTCATAATGGAGTGTTTATGGTCTTATAACGGGAGTTTGTGTGATTTCGTACTCGATTACAGCCCCCCGAGGGAAAAGAATGCAGCCGCACATCAATCTGCCGTTACACAGCCGACCACCAGTGCGCGCCACTGAACTACACAAACAAGCAGAGGCGGGTTACCTGTTTGGTCATCGAAACTCACCGCAAGGGCCCCAGAAATCTGGCTTTGGTAGGCAGTCGTCAGTATGTTGCCGTTTTAGGCAAATCTCAATGGCCCGTGACTGACATTATTATCTGGTTTATTCAAATCGATAATAGACCATGTGTGATATGCAGCGTGCTGTTCTGGGGCGAGAAGGCACCTGATCAGAGCTTTCCAGGAACTCGTTCCTCTTCTCCATTTCCAGCCACATGTCTGCCTCATTTGCATCTTTACATTTGTTGAGAGAGAGAGAGAGAGAGAGAGCGAGAGAGGGAGAGAGGGAGAGAGAGAGGACACAGTCCTGGGTTAACCGGCCTGTCTACGGCTCTGGGATTGACCTTCCTGGCCTGTCCTGTGTGTACGAGCTCACCTGCCATAGTGGGTGAGGTGTCAGGGGCAGGATTACAGAGCTGTGGGTGTACAGGATTGTCTTTAGGGTCTCCTGTGGCCCTGGCTTGGGTCACCACCAATCTTCTGACCCCTTTTGCTCCTTTAGCTCTACAAACAGAGCATTGCAAAAATCGTGGGTTTGAATCCCAGTGGGCACAATCAAAATTTAAGTCTATCCCCCTAAATAGTGTGACAATATACTAACTCCGGGTCTCAATACCCCATGACCCTATATTGGTATATTGTTGCACTATTTAATGCTGTTTTGTCCTGTTGCTCATTGTGTTTTGTTATGTAGTTGTGTGTTCTGCACAGCTGTTGGTGACAATGAAGTAGCCTTGAACATTGAAAATTTAGGGATGTCCCAAATCCCTTTTTTGGCACCCTGATCCAATGCGATATTTGTATCTGGCTATTCAGAGTCCCAATCCAATCTTTTTTAAAAAAAAAAAAAAAAAAAAAAAAAAAAGGTCGCTGGACTGGAACCAGTAAAAATGTTTAACTGTGCAGAACCCCCGCACCTGCCCCCCCCCATCCGGCCCGACCCAAAGCCCAAAAGAAACAGGGGCAGAGACAACCTGTTCACCCCACCTGGGAGCAAACTCAAAAAATAATGCTTCACCTAACGACACCGAAACAAATCTCAACCCTCTGCGAGGCGTGAAGCCATTATTGAATGGTTAATGCAGAAGATTTGTTAATCCAGGATGCAGATAACCCCAACAATGCGAGATTGTAGAAAGTGGCCCGGATCCAATCCTTTAATAAAAATTGAAAAGTATGTACACACATAGTAGGCGTTGTCACATTCTTCTTGTGACTAAGCCTCCCGATTTCACAGTATTCTTCCATATGATGGTTCAGCAAGTGCCTAATTAGATTCGTTGCGTTAAACGACACTCTTGCTGCCTTACCTGGAAAGGATTGCATTGCAGGTAGCTATTGGGCTACTTTGTTTACGATCTACAGAATTTCCACACAGCTAACATCTCAATAGTTGGTAGTTCTAAGCCATGTGCCTCAGGCTTACTGTGGCGTGTGACGTAACCTTACAATCTGCGCAACTGACATGATTTTGCAGAGTGTGGGAAATGAAATGGATCTGGCTGAAGTAGCCAGTACTAATCAATTAAAAAAATGCCTGGATCGGCCCTGATCTTTGATATTTGCTTGGGATATCATTGATAAAATTGTAAGCCTTCCGTCTACTGTAAGTTGCTTTGGATAAAAACATCAGATAGTTGAAAAAATAGTTTCAGTGACCTAATCCCATATGCAAGTGGGATTTTCACTTCAGGGGTCCTCAGTAAGTTTTTATGGTCTTCAATGTGACACCACACTCCTGCAGCTCAGACCAGACTGGGAATGAGTCTCGACCTCGACAAAGGATAAATAGACAGTGTTTTTGAAAGAAAATTGGCAAAACGAAGGCTTTCCGTTAGATGTTGGAACATTGCTGATGGAATTTGCTGCTGTTTCATTTGGTTGTTGATGTTGGGTGTAGGTCCCTGTCTCTGAGCTTGTCTGGCCCAGGCGTTTTGAGCCTAACAGTCACGTCATTTGCTGTCGAGCCGGACATTTCTAGTGGTGCAGAAATGCAACGAACTGACCTGTTGGAAAGATGGCGTCCCGTGATAGTGCCAAATGTAAATTTACAAACTTGTTTTGTACAACCAACCATTCTGCGGTTAATGTTTGTTGCAGTAGATTGCATAACTTGCTTAATTGTATACCTGTGAACACTGGGTGTAGCTAATTTGGAATGTCCGCATACAGTTACATGCAAAAGTCTTAGGCAGCCAATGAATATTTGTGTATGTATATTATATATTATTTATCTGGAGAGAAAGTGTGTATTCCATCAGAATAAAACACAATAAAAATATTGCAATAGATACAAATAAATAGTAATACAACAAAGTTTAAAAATATCTTGTTTGCAAACGATTGCTGATCTTGTCGGATAGCTAGATGAATAGTGCTTTGGTTCTTAAATCTCTCCTCGTGGGCACCCCAGCCATTCCATGTATTTCTCAAATTTCAATACCAGCTCAATTAATTAATTAAATTAGCTAAGTAATTAATTACCCAGCAGGTACACTAGTGGCTGAGTCAACAAATGCATGGGTGTATTGGAGGGTTGCTGTGAATATTGACTTTTTTTGGAGTCGTTTTGAAATGACTAAGCTGATGCACTTTGACAGACATTGTCGTTTTACACCAACATAATTTTAATTTATTTTGGCTGTCTAAGACTTTTGTGCAGCACTGTACTTTTGACCATATAGTGTAGATGGGTATGTATCTTTCTGGGACATTCCACTGTGGCTGTCATGTTAATTTGGAATTAACTCATAAGGTGGGCCTTTTGCCTGTTCTCCCAGTGTACTTTAGGTAAACTAGTGTCTCTGTGTAGTTACTGTGTCTGTGTGTCCTGTGATGTGCTACCACTGTTTCCAGTGGGTCTCTCTCCTTCTCACGTTTCTAAAACGCAGAGTACTCTTTTTTTCCCCCATCTATCTCTGCAAATGGAATCTGCAACATTAAGTCTGGAGAAATCTCGCCTGTGATGCCAGCTGTGAGCCTCCCTCTGCCTAAGGCCCCGTCTGGGGCCCTCCGCTGAATCGCGGCCCAGACTCGCCACTCGGGGATCTTTCTATGGCGGCTTGTTTTGCACAGAGCAGCTTCTAAAACGGTCGCCTGGCTTCTCCCTCGTGCGGAAACCCGCCAGATTGAGGAGGCTGTGCAACCTCAAACTGCTGGGGGGGGGGAGGGGAGTCGGGCCTCAAGGCCCGATGGGAGTCACTGGGCTGCATACGTGGGATGGGTGTGGCGACGGGTAGCATTGGGGGCTCTCGGGGGTGGCCACGTCCGGGACCTGTAATCGGAGTCCCTCTGAGCTCAGAGTGCCATTTTACTGATGGTTTTTGTGTTTCGGGGGTGGGGGGCATTTTGAGAACATTCCAGAATAGCACCAGTAGCCTCGACTTCGTCACGCCATGTGACCCGGCTTCCTGCAGCTTAATTAACTGTCATTCTGGAGGGTGGGTGGGGGCCGTGGGCTGATACTGGATGGATGATGTCTTTCTGTTTGCATCTCCTGGGAAGTTTCTCCACCTTTTAAGGGGTCAGACGTGCTCCCACTTCCCACAAGTCTCCGTGGTCTCGCTGGATCTTGAGGTCTGGACTTGCACATGTTTCCTTTACATTCCTTGTTCTAGTTTTTTTTTTTTTAAATCATGGAATAAAATATTTATGTTGTGCATCTGATTCACTTTGATTTGTAGAACATCTTTTCCCATATGGTTGCGCCAGCGTACTCTGTATATACATATAAATGCACACGGCCCAAATTTCAAATAGAAAAAGTTAGCAGGCAGGAGGAGAGGATCGGAAACTTAGACTAGGGGTGAAATAAACAATTCAGAGTGTCAAAGGTCAGCTGGCTGCCCACCCCTTTGGGATTGGCTGACTACACGTTCAATTAGACGTCCATATCTCAGACGGTAGGGAGTGGCTGTCGTGGTCCCACATGACGTTGGCCTGTTCATGTGGGGCTACATTTATTTCTGCAGGATTTGCGTTCAGGGAAATAATGAGCATATTTTTTAGCGAGTTGGGGGGGCTTTGGTGTTGCTGGTCTTACCGTTAGCAGGCGCAGATCGCAAGCAGCATGCGGCCCTGCACCTCCTGCAGTGTTTCTGCGGCTGCGGCGCAGGGTCAGTTCGACTCCCTGCGGTGCCCGGGAGCGGCAGCTGAGTGCTTTTAATGAGAGGGCGGCGATGGAAGCTGCTGGAAGGGGCGTCCACCCGGGACGTGGTCTGGGTCTCTGTCTCGCCCCCCCCTCACCCCTGCACCTGTTTTTCCATGTTTGTGTGCATATATCTAGTTGCCACATTAACCCCCACGTCGTCTTGCCGTTGCAGACATTACCCCAAGACGACGTTCACCAGCGTTGCGGACACCCCGGAGAACCTCCGCCTCAAACAGCAGAGCAAGATGCAGAGCCAGGTGGGGGTGCTTTTCCTGACGGGGGCTCGTACCCAGATGCCCTGTTATTTATGGCTTTTTTTGTCCTCTCTTCTCCCCATAGCTTCATTATCTCTGATTTTAGGATGTTTTCTCCTCTCCTGTCGCCCTTGCTCAATGAAGTCCTCTTCTCTCTGTCTCCTCCAATCGCCTGCCTCCCTCCCTGCCACACCTCCCGCCCTCCCCCCATCCCTTCTGTCTCCTCCATTCATTCATTTCTTAAAGAAAAACAGCTCGCTGCCTCCGACTCCCTACCCATAATGCCTCAGAGCCGCCCACCTCCCCCTCCCGCCCGGCCTCCTCTTCTCTCCGTGCCCCTCTCATGTTCCCCCCGGTCACGCTGTCGCCGCCTCGCTGTGAAGTCCGGTAATGAGGTGTGACTGGTTTCCATGACGACGCAAGCCCCTCACCCCACACGCCGGACACACAGAAATATGCGCACGCACACCCTCCCTCGCCCCCTGTCAGCTACTGAGGCGTGAATCCACACATATCCCGCACAATGACCACACGCGATGACCCACTTTATATTTGGCTCACCGACATTATATCTGGCCATAGACACTCTGCCAGACACAAATGCGCACGGAGATTAAGTCGGCTTTCGTTCATTATTAATGCTGCTCGTGCCCGGGGGCAGGCGGCCTGCAGTGGCTCTGGCAAATGGCCCGTGCGGGACGCTCGTCTTATCTCTCCGCTTCTCCCAAATCCATACGTCACTGTCCGAAAAGGAATGGTCCTGAGGCCGGATGTCTGTGCTACATTACGGAAAGCAGCCCCATGTGGCAGAAAACCATCTGTCCCTGTTTATGCGTGTCCGTCCCTCTGCAACCCCTGCTCGGCCTAATTCCTGGCCCTGGCCCGTTAGCGCCGTGGCTAACCGAACATTTCCCGTTAGCGCCGTGGCTAACTGAACCTAGCCTGTTAGCAGTGTGGCTAACTGAACCTGGCTCGATAGCGGCGCGGCTAACTAGCTGCATGGCTAATTGAATCGGCCACATTTAGCAGCGTGGCTAACTAGTGGTGTGGCAAACTGAACCTGCCGCGTTTAGCGTCGTGGCAAACTGAACCTGCCGCGTTTAGCGTCGTGGCAAACTGAACCTGCCGCGTTAGTAGCACAGCAGAGTTTGACAGGTCACACTCTCCTTGTGTCCCCTGACGCAGTTACAGATTCATACACAAAAGGTCACATAGACACATTGTGGTTTAACATCCCGTGTCAGAAGAGCGTTCACGGACATGGGCTGTGGTCGTAGCCAGGTTGAGTTCAGGCCCTTCTGGTGCTGTAACCGCAATCAGGGGTCGCAGCCCTCATGCTGCTACGGTAGTTTCAGTTTTATTTCCACTGCTGTTCCTGCTCCCACTCGGCGATGTCGATGTCAGCAGATGCAGTCATTGCTTGTTAATCACCGTCAAGCACAGCTGGCACCATGTCCTACTGCCGCTCGAAACAGTTTGCCTGACGCGCATCTTCCTTTACGAGATTTTTCTTTTCGCTTCAGGTTTTGTTTAAGGCTTGCAGGACACAGCCCCCCCCGCACACAAGTAAAACTGAGCTGAACATAGAGAGAAAATGTGAGCTGACCGATCGCAACTCAAGCTCCGCCCCCTCTGCTCTCAGACTGGAGGTTTTGTTAAACCTGCATAGAAGTTGGGTCTGTTTCCGGGACGCGCTGTTCGGCCCGACGCCGGCCCCTGCCCCCCCCCCCCCCCTGCATTTCCTGCGTGTGCAGTGAAAGCCCTCTCTTTTATCACAGGTGCTGTACAAGGAGGAGTTTGAGAAGAACAAGGGCAAGGGTTTCAGTGTGGTGGCCGACACGCCGGAATTGCAGCGGATCAAGAAGACGCAGGACCAGATCAGCAACGTGGGTGTTCTGCACCACCCCCACCCCAAACTCGCCTCATCTGCCCACGCGTGTCCTTCTGCACGGACAGTAAACAGGACTACCTTCCTACCCTCTCGCCCACCATTATCCACTTTGGCCCTTTAAGAGCCTATAAGCACAATCATTTGGTAATATAACACACCCTCCATTAGTAAATGATATCATAACTGTATTGGTATGAGCAATTTAAGGAATTTAACGTGAAAGCCAATATCTAGTATCCTTCGATGTAAGAAGAGCACTTTGTCATGAGGAAGCAGGGAATTTAAAGATGGTGTCAGTGACTCTTGTTGCTACATTCATATCCTGTTTGATGTTCAGTTCCGACTCTTCTAAAACCCTTCTGAAGAAAGGCTTCCTCACTGAGGGCTTCAGAGCCAGGCTCGCTAGCTTGGCTGGGTCACGTCGAGCACGTTGGCGCCTTTAAGGTAGTGCTCGTGGAGAAAGGGAAGGTTGAGGTGCAGGTAGACAGGAGAGCGTGGGAAGAGCCGCTTTCCTCTCTCCTAGGCGTAACTGCCTCCCTCCCGCCGGATGAACAGAAGAACCAGTATGGGTAGCGTTTATGATACGTGGCCTATTTCGGAAAGGCACGTCCGGCGAGAATGTGAACGAAAGCTTGCGCCCACGTGGGGCGTTTGCCCATGAAGGGGAGCAGCGACTGATGGGTTCAGTATTGGCCTGAGACCTTTAACTTCAGAAGCAGGAAGAATGATACCCAAACTGCTTTTCAAGGGGTTTCGTTATTTTTTTTGGCTCTAGGTGCATGGGAAAGACCAACACTGGACCTAGACCTCACTAGTGGCTTTTGGGTTTCAAGTGCCAATACTCAAGGGGATTCCCCATTAAAATACCAGAGGGATTTGGCGAATGAATCTTTTGTGGGCCCAGGTAGCCGGACTTCCTGTTCCACATTTTTTTCTCTAGACGAGATTGTCTGGTTGGTTACTGTACCAGGGAATGTAGGACAGAGCAGTGGGGGTGGATGATGGGAAAAATTGTGTCATGCACTTAACGTCGGCATTAGTGTTCCTGTTCTGTTCAGTCTTGGGAGACCCGCTGGGCTTTATTTTGCTTGAGCATTGCGCTGTTTGCCCATCCTGGCTCGAGTCCACCCACCTGAGAGAGTGAGAGGTGTGTGTGTGTGTGTGTGTGTGAGAGAGTGTGTGAGAGACTCAGGCTCACCCGGGCCGGGCGTCTGCCTCGGACAAAGATAGCAGCTCGAACTGCACTAACAGGATAATCGGTTTGCAGGGGCTGGGTAATTGTCGCCATGGCAGTGGGATTCCGGAGGTGCAGCTTCTCTGAAACGTAGATACAGGATAGCAATGCTTCCACATTATATACACACAGATGCACTCCACTACGGCGTTTATCCAGGTTAGAGCCCCGGGAAGCTGCGTCACTGCACTGTAAGAAATGTACTGCAAAGTCATGGCATGCAAGCATTCTGCATCATGTGCAGATGCACAGGAGATTCATCTTCATCCTTACAAATACACACACGGGTAACAGATACCCATGTACACACGCACACACACAGCAGATGGACTCAAACACACCTGAGCGCACACACACACACATTAAGTATCTCTATCTTTGTGGGGACTCTCCGTTCATAAGTCTAATCCTAACTATGACAACTTTAACCCCTTTTATTTTTTGTGATTGTATTTGCATATTTATATCACATTTGTTCCCCACAATCTAATACATTCATGACCACAAACACACAGACACACACACACACATCTGAGTATAGCAAACAGACTCAGATGTCCCTGTACACACACACACACACACACACACACACACAGAAGCTCGACCCAAGTGATCTAATGTTTTGGGCAGAAATGTAGTGACCTCTCTGCTGTCCATTTTTGTCTCAGTTTATATACAATCTCTTTTTTTTACCCTATCTCCGTGATCCGAACGATTGTTATAAACAATTACCTGTCAGTTATTTTTACTGAATCGTTTAATCCCCGAGGTTGTTTTTGCACTGAAGGCGTGCTGACACATTGCAGCTAATCCTGGTTAAGGAGATAACAGGAGTTGATGAGTACCAGCCTGGACATGTATTTTCTTTACTTGCCTGGATCTCACTTTTCCTTGACTTTCTGTAGTCCACATTCACTGCAGGCCAAAGGGAAGTAGGTGGTCTCCTGTTGTTCCCCCACCCCGGAAAGCCAGTCTGGGCTTGGCCTTCCTGTTCATGCAGCCCACTGATGTGCTACCGTCCACATCGGTCCACTTTTTAAAACTGTTTACTTGCTCCAACTCGCTCTCCCCTGCGGTCTCTTACCCGCTCTTAAATCATATGATTCTCATCCTCGATTAAAATAATCACCACCCTAAAAATAAACACATTACATTTTCACAGTTCAAGGTGAAAAAATAGGTGTTAGATCTGGCACATTCAGTCTGTTTGCCTCTTGGGTGATTTCTGTTCATTAATTCCCAGGGTTTTTTTTTTCCGGTCTGCATATGGCCATTTCGACACAGCAATGCTTCCAGTTTGAATAATTAGCTTCACCGTGCTTTGAGGTTCTGTCATTTTTCCTGGTATTTTCCTGACTCTTATGATGAGTCAGTTATTGTTTGGCAATTATTATTATTATTTTTAACTCGCATAACTGGTTATTTGCCCACGTACTCAAGTTCTTTCGTAAACCTAATTGTTCACAATGCAGCACACCTACGGGAAATAAAGGCCCCTGTAGACCTCTGGTGGCCACTATGGGGAATTGCAAGTGTAGGTAGCAAAAATGACTGGATTCTGTGTGCACAAATGGGCAAGGCAATCTAATGCCGAAGGGAAATGTTATTAGCATTTCAATATCTTTCTGCTGTCTGGCACAGTGACCAAAGAACTGTGGATGTCCATCATGACTTTATACACTTATGTGCATTTACACAGATTAACTGAGCAAGGCCAGTGTACGGATTTAGTAGATGTGTGTGAATGAAGTAGGTCAGCTAGCATTAAGAGAGCTGAAATATGAGCACATAGTATCCTGATGAAGTAACAGGTACAGTAATGTATTAGCTATCAGGTTGAAGGGTGTGACTTGGTGGGCTTGGTTGGCTAAGTGGATAGCATGGTACGCCGGAGTGTCTCGGAACAGGTCTGCTTTGTTGCCCTTCTCTGCGCCTTTCTGCAATGAGGTTTCACTGCACGGAATGGAGTCACAGTTAGCATTAGCAAGCGATCGTCATTAGCAAGTCGTTATCGCTAGCGAGCAGTTGGTGTTAACTAGCGGTTAGCGTCCAGTTAGCATTAGCGGACAATTAGCCAGCTGGCTGTACGCTGGGCAGTGACATCGCTTATGGTTGCTGCACTGGTGGAAAAAGAGGGATGAAGGGACTGTCTGAGGCAAGAGCAGATGCGTTTCCCCGACGGCGCATTCCGCATGTGAGGGAGATTTGTTAGTGACACAGATGTCTGTGTGTGTGTGTTTCCAGATTAAGTACCATGAGGAGTTTGAGAAGAGCCGAATGGGGGGAGAGGCTGTTCCCCCACAGCCACACAACCCACCTTCAGGTAAACGCACACAGACACACTTAAAAGGAGCAAGTTGTTCCTCACAAGTTCTCAACCAAGCTTTTGTTTTGCATGAACTCCCACAGAACGTCTATTTTGCATTTAAATACGTCAGAAACTGCAAGACTTAAGAAAAGCGATGTTAACACTTAAGACCATCTATTTGTACTGTTTAACGTTGTTAGTTTATGTACTTCTACGTACGTGTAATGTATGACCCTAGCTTATTACCTCCCATTAACAGGAAGTTAGGTTACGAATCTCATTCTAATGACTAATCGGGAAGCAGTACCTGAAATTCAACACTCGTCTGCTTCCACATTGCAGGATATCATCAGCAACCTGCCGCCTCTCAAAATTACAACTACGAACCTGAGCCCACACGTCCAGCAGCCGCAGCACCGCCCCCTAGTGCTGGGGTGAGGAATTTTCCTTATTTCATTTGAAACATTCTGTACTCTCAGAACATAAGATTGAGAAATAGGCCCCACATTAGCATGTAAAATAACTGAGGCAGTCGGCACATAATGATTTTTTTATTATTAATTTTACATACAATTTTATGAAAATAAATTAAATATTTTTCATTTGGCCAGTGACTCATACTATAGTTGAGCGCTCACATGTAACGCTATTCTTTTCTCCCTGGGTCCTGTCTCCGCAGAAGCGATACCGGGCTGTGTATGACTACATGGCAGCAGATGAGGATGAGGTGTCCTTCCAGGACGGCGACCTGATTGTGGACGTGCAGCAGATCGACGAGGGCTGGATGTACGGCCGCGTGGAGCGCACGGGCCAGCAAGGGATGCTGCCCGCCAACTACGTGGAGCCTTTCTGAAGGGGGGTGGGGGCTGGGGTATCATAACCTGGGGGGGAGGAGGGAGGGAGAATGAGAACCGGTGCCCAGTGCCATCCAGTTTTAATGCACTTTCCCTCTTTTTTTGTGTTTTTTTTTTCTGTTCTTTTTGCACCCCTACCCCCTCTGAATCTGCCCCGTGTCTCACTGCTGGGGGCGGTCATTATCTTTTCCCTTCTGTGTGTCTAGTTCCCCACATCTATGCTCAGCTAAGGTACAGCTGATAAGTGGCACTTAAGTCTTAACCAATGTGTGCACACCCCCGAGGTCACATGTCTTAAACCCCGCCCCACAGAGTGCTTCAGGCAGCCAATCACAGTTGTCTGAACACGCGGGCCGACTGGGACCACCCTGCTTGGACCGTTTCTGTGTGCCATGCTGTTTGCGGTTTGTTCTTGTGTCACCACGTAACTGGAATCGGGAGAAAATTTATCGTGGTAAAATCGCAGTGAGCACTGCTAGCATAGCGTAGAGCTCCGTCTTGGCCATGCCTACTGCCTTCCTGTCCCAGAGGGGTTTGATCACATCACCTGGCCATATCAAAGGGGGCAGGGGACGTTGCCTGTCACTCATCCTGACCCACATTCGTACCCCGCTTCTATCTGTGGTGTCATCTTTTTGAAGCAGAAGACACAATTAGTTGGAAATTTAATACCTAGACAATTGCAAACAACAGGCCTGAATGCCTTCACATCTAAATGAACATTACTTGTCCTCTCATTCTGGCCCTTTGGTGGGACAAGGGTGGTTAGAAAGGTGCCCAAATAACGGAGGTGTTAAGGATTGAGGGAGAAACAAAGCACAGTTTCTGAAAAGGTCAATTCCAGCCACTTTTGTCATTCCACTCTTCGTCTTTTTCAAACGTCACACATTCCAATCTGTAATCTTCAGAAGTGTGCTGAAGCTGTAATCTCATGCACCTCTAATGTTCTTGTTTTTGTCATTAACGTTGTGTGTGTGTGTGTGTGTGTGTGTTTATGTATGTTTCCCTGTCATTTTCGTATCTTTGCATCTCAATTTTTAAACGAGTCTGCAGCAAGCTGCACACACAGAAATACAAATTCTTAACCGGGTTGAAGCGTTGTATTGTCAACCAGATGAAACCTCATTGTGCTGGGATTGTTGGAGACCCGCATGTTTGTTTACGCCTATCGACTCCCCGAAATCGACCGTAAATTAATGTAATTCCGCGTTGGGCAATCGCGCACTCTCTTCTTAAAGGGAGACCTTCCTCTGACGATGAGTATGTCATTACGCAAACCAGATCTGCTTAGCGCATCCAACCTGCACAGCTGAGAGTCATTTAAAACCTCGCTGTACACTTCTGAGCTTCATAAATGAATCTTCTTGCGTCCCCAATCCGGCCGCCTCTGCTTGCCACGCCAAAGCGTTTTTTTCTTATGCGTTAACGAGCGCCGTTTGTGGGCCCCTGGCGTGTAAAATCCTGACCCCTACGGCAATAAAGGTAGTCAGCCGTCGTGTGTCGTGCCCCCATCTCCTACCTGTCCTTTCCATCTTTACTGCTTCTCTTCTCTGCTCCCTCCGAAATTTTTTATTTTTTTTTGTGATGCACTGTGACTGCCACAGAGGGAGATAAAATCAAAAAACGAAGACAATATTTTAGGAGTAGGAAATAATGCTTTAATATGTAGCTGAAAGATATTTGCAAATTTCTATATCTATTTAAAATGAAAAAAAGCTATGATATAGCGAGGGAATAGATAAAGTGTGTAAACGTCAAGTCTTTGAAATTGTTTTACAGTTGATTTGTTGGCATTTTGGCTGAGGAAATTAGGGCTAAGGGTTTAGTAATTTTACATACTAGTAGAGACTGATGTGTAATCGCGGCAAGGGCAAAAAGGGGCTCGTCTGAAAATATGAACAGCGGGATTTTTCAATCGAACCAGCGGAATAAGTGACACTTGGGGTGGCGGATGTCTGGCGTTACTGTGTGTTTCAAAACGAGATACTGTTCACACGACACACCTCAAACGGCACTGCTGAACAAAAGGGCACCTGTCATTATTAATTATCTGTCTCATTAACCGGTAACTGGACGTCTTAAAATGCTCGGGCGACTGTACACCTACAGTTGCAGTCGTATACAATCGGTGCTAACAGATAACATGGAGAGAGAGAACCGGTACTCTTTCCTTTGTCCAGCCTTTTGTTTGTCCCTGGGCTGATCTTTTTTTCTGCCAGACTGAACTTTTCCGGACAATCCTTGCTGCTTCTTAGAGGCGTCGGTTCCCCGTCTAGAACATTCTCACACGCACCCCAGTCCATGGAGACGACCCCACAACCCACAATTGCTGAAACCTTAACCTAAATCCCCAGCTTTCATAAAATAAATTCTGCATCCTTGTTTTCCCTGTGCATAAATATTGCTTTATCTCGTACAATACTCTGATATCAAACAGCATACTTAATGCATACATTCCAACTTGTTTTTTAAACATGTATTATATCAACTGCACACATATTTAAGAATCAGCAGCTCCCGTTGTCCTTTATCATTGCCCTGTCATAGCTTTTAAAATTGTTCTGAACTCAAATTGATTCTCCAGATTCAATAAAATATTTTTGCCCAGTAACGATCCGGCTTGTTCTTTTCTGATGGTCTCTATCGCGCTGTGGATGTGGTTGTATTTTGTTGCTGTAATGGGTAGCCGTGCGTCACCCACGTTATTGGTTTTTCGTGATTCGCTTTAAAAAAAAAAAAAAAAACTAAATATTATGCAACATCAGGGAGCACATCTGGCAGCCTGGCGTCATCGGGAGCGGAAGAGGGTGGATGTTGGTACCCAGCGGATGATCGAAGCTCCTGCAGACGCCGAGCGCATCGTGTTTGCCGGTGCAGGCGCGGCTCCCTGAATCCCGGCCGTTTCGTAACATCTACTGATCTGCCCTTATTGCCTCCGCGGCCGTCACGCCATGGTAGACATTTTGGTGCTGATGTTTTTCGCCATCATTGGCCTCGTCTTCTTGTCCTATATCATTTACATGCTGTGAGGCACGCCGGAGCTCTGGCGAATGGCGTCACTGTCAAGGGACGAAGGAAAACCGAAGACACTTTTTTTTGTGGAAGGTAGGGGATTTTCTACAAGACCTGAAAACACAGTAACGTGACGTTTATATCTTTCAAGGAATCGCCATCTTAAAGTGGTCCAAAATTCAAATCTTAATATAGAATACTGCTTTCCTTCTTTCCATTTTCGTTGGCTAAACAAATGAGATTTAATTTCATTTTAGATAAAAACGACTTTTACTATTGCAAAATATTTGTATTATTAGTGTTAAGTTGTGTTTTGGGGGGATGCATGGGCCTGAGTTTCGCTGTAATTCTGATATATTATTTAAAAATTAAATATTACATGTTCAGTGTGTCCAACTGTAAGCTTTAAGGCCGCATGCTTTTTTTGCATGTGTTGCTTCCAGATACCAGCACGTTTATTTTCTATACAAATGCCTTGCTGTCCAGGTTGCAGGCTGGGAAGGATGGACGACCGGCGGCGTGAGTCTTTGTCCAGGGAGTCTAGAAGATTCTCCAGTCCACTGGATGGAAGAGCCATTTAGTCTCGTTGTAGAATAAAATTGGCGCCCATGAACTGAACATGTTGCCCTCTGTAATTATTTAATCAGCTTATCCCGCCATGTTCTGTTTTCCTGTCCGCTCTTCCACCCCCAGCCATATCGATTCAGGTGCAGGTGAAATCCTAAGGTGAAGTTTTGCCAACACTAAATGAATATTAATCAAAAAATTCATTTTCAGAAGCCAAAGTTCTGAAAGTCTTAAGTCTCATACTTTTCACAAAGTTTCATTTGCTTCTATAATTCATTTTTTAAAGTATTTGTCCTTTCATCTTTTAATGATTTGGAGCCATAGTCAATCGGTATGAATTCCCTACACCAACTATAACCCTAAGTACACTTTTTAAAGATTTTTAATCACCGTGCGTCTTCAGTATATTTCTAAAGCAAATTCTAAAAACAATCATTTAATTGTTCTTAAACGATAACAATTATTACTGGTATACTGTTTTGTAGGACTTGTTTTGAGTAACTAAATATTGTGAGGTAATGGACCCCTGGCTAAACAACGTCACATGCTTTTTCTGTTTTTCCTGTTTGTAGGTTAGAATTCACTGGAAAACGGCTCTTCATGTATCTATTTTGTTTTCAAACAACAAAGAAAAATAAAATTCATACAAGACGCAAGGCGTGTTCATTATAAGAATTTACCTCATCTTTCGTCTCATTGCGTCATTTTTTGAAAGTTATCATAGATACAGTCTAACCCTGCTCTTAAATCACGCTAATTATCTGGGATGCTATTTAAGTATTTTCTACGAGTTTATGATGGTAGGCGCCCTATACGCGAGAAGGAAAACAATATTGTGAGTGGGATACAAATATCTAACCAATAACAATTGTCCACATATTTATGTCCATGGTGTTATGAGATTCTTAGACATCATTTTAGATAGAAGTCCCCGCGGTGTGGGGGTATAGCTCAGTGGTAGAGCATTTGACTGCAGATCAAGAGGTCCCCGGTTCAAATCCGGGTGCCCCCTCGGTTACAATGATGCCTACATTTTAATTGTTATATCGCAATAGGTAGGGTACTGTTAATCGAATATTGTTGATTGCTGTTGTAATGCCGCCGACAGGCTGCCGCAGATGCTGCGGTGAAGGCGGCGATAGCAGCCAGCCGCGCCGATCTCCGAATCGCCACGTAGGCGTTCATTCTGTTACGTTTGCGTGCAACCGGATTTCCGTTTGATAACGTAAAACAGCCTCCTCATGGAAACCACGGAATTGGTCCGTGGTATACGGTTCGTTTTCACATCTCGCAAAAATACAAAATCAAATTGTACCTTTTGAATCAAAACATACCACTGTGCAAATTTAAAAAATTTAAATAAAATTTAAAAACGAAAAATACCACATTCATTAAGCTTATGTTGAGGATCTTAATTGATTGGGGGTATAGCTCAGTGGTAGAGCATTTGACTGCAGATCAAGAGGTCCCCGGTTCAAATCCGGGTGCCCCCTATTTTATGTCCTAATCATTCATAACCTGCATTGGAGTACTGACGAAACTCTTACATTGACGAAGAGCTGAATAATAAATAATCAAACAATTCCTTCATAATTTCCCGGCACATTACCGTAAGTGTTTCATTTGTTCCGGTTCTACTTTAATGCTACTCGTGAGGTAATTGAAAATTGTCCTCCGGAGTCCTGTGTTCTTTGATCTGATATCACGCCATAAAATCTTTTGCATATACAAAACATATTTATGTATCAACGCCATTATAAATCCAATTAAATAAGGGTCGAATGTTATTCAAACGTCCATATTTCACCATTAAAATATGACCTCAGCTTGCGTTCAAAAACATTTTACTGCATACTAAACCAGTTTAAAATTGGAGCATCCCTATTATCTCGTCAGTTGCAGTGCGCCAAATTCTCAAGAAGATGGCGCCCTCAAATTAGGTACCTGGCTTTAAAAAGTATTTTACCATGACGTGAAAAAGCTGAACTGTTAGGGTGAGTGGAATCGGTTCGGCTGTAAACGTTTTAGTAAAATTCGAACAGTAATTCAGGCGTGTTTTGACTGTGTGGATGCTTTGTATTTTCTTAGAACTATTATTCATTTTGTATATTCGCTTTGATCACTTATCCTGCTAGTTAGCTAGTAGGACATAGCATTTGCCTTAGTGAATGCAGGCCTGCACACCACTGAGGAGTTAGTAAAAGCTCACAGGGCATCGAATTCCCAAACTGAAAGGAAATCATCATGCGGTTTTTCTCTAGCTCAGGAAGACGAAGAGGAAACTGATCAGAGCATATCGCAGCTGTGGTGCAGGCGACCGTACGTTATTTAAACTCCGAGGCAGCCACCCCATTGTAATGTAAATTGACCCCGCATTTACTCTTTGTTGAGACATTATCTGGAGTTCACATGCACCGCCCGTATCCTTGAGCTACACTCAATTTGATCTTCTGCTCTTCTGGTCTAAATATATACGGTAACTACGATACCTCTCGGCAGACGTGCATCCTCCCACCCCACGCGCCCGTGCACCCCTCCCGTGTGCCGGTGCCCTTGCTCGTCCCACTTCGTCAAATATCCCGAATTCCTCCGCTGATAATATAATCTACCCTCCAGCTGCAACAATACCCGCGCTGTTTTTGTCCCTCCGGATCTTTTGTTTATCACCGTTACTGTCGATGGTCATGCCCCCCCTTAGATTCAAGCGGCTTTTCTGGGACAGCAGATAACACAGGGCGAAGCATTTTATCCGATCGCCGGAGCCACCGGAATCGGGGAGAAAAGTCATGCAAGCACGGTAGCGCCATTCACACCTAAAGCTACATATATATTGGCTTTCATAAGAGAAGGGTTAACATTGGTCGTTGATATTTTATAATTGATAGATAAGTAGGTGGACAGGCATACTTTACTGGTCCCCAGGGAGGAAATAACTTGTCTACAGCAAGCATGGGTACAAGCAGCAATAAACAATGCAATAAATAATATGTATCTGCAGTTTTTTTTTCTACTGGACGGTAATTCTGGGCTGTGTGCTGTTAACGATCAAGCTAATGGCTGGCTTTGAAGCTCAGGTCTGGACTGAGCCAGTTCACTATAGCCGTGGCCAGGAAATTTGCCCAAGAAACCAGCCCAATAAGCGATTTAATCGTTTTAGAATCCAGGAATCTCTCATCTTCTTTCCTGATTGTGGCCCTTAAACACATTACTCATAAACAGTGTCTCGTTAATTTCTGCACTGTTGACTAAACTCACCAAAAGACAAGAATCCTACGGGATTCTCGGCCTGAATTCCCCTAACATCCAGTTGCGTAAAAAAAGAAAAGAACTGTGTGTTTGAACATGGAAGAATGCAAGCAGGAACGTGGTAATATCAGTATTCGAGTAGGGAAGGGACATGAGTAGACGGGGGCCAAGTTCACCAATGGGCATAGTTCTAAGATCCTGTTGTTTTGTGGGGGGGGGTGGTTTCCCGCCACACACAGCCGTGGGGGTGGGAGGAATGCCAGAGGATGTCTTCATCCGCTCAGGGTTCCTCAGCAGCCTCCATTCCAGCATGCAACCACGGATCCTTCCTCTAGTTCCCCGCAAATTCTAAAACAGAAGCGGAGTGTCAGAGATGACTGATTGATTTTTTTTTTTTTTTCCCTTAATCCGAAAATGATTGAGTTGAAAGCTAAAAGCCCAGGCGGATCAGGAGCGGGAGCCTGCAGTGTCACTCTTTTTATTCTCGTCTGTGAATATAAATGTATGTAAAGAGGATTTTAGACTACAAGCCCCAACATGCTGTTTCGGGGGGAAGGTAAACAGATTACATTTTGTCAGCCAATGACATTGAGCGAGGAGACATATGGTCACTTGGCCTGTAGCGGCGGTCGTCAATGGCAACGGACATTTTCACAGGGGTGTGAGCTGGACAGCTGTCAGAGAATCCTACAAGACCACTCCTGGGAGTCACATGACCTCCCCCCCCCCCCCATTTCCTGACCAACCCCCTTCTTCCCTCTGCACACCCCCCCACCTCCTGCCTGCTCCCTCCCATTCTGCTCTGTGTTCATGTTGGGAGGGGGGGGAGGGTATCGAGCGAGCGAGCGAGAGAGAGAGACAGAGAGAGGGGCGGCGGTGGGCCAGTGTTCTCCCAGCGAACAAGACCGAAGCGAAACAGAGAGAAACAGACAGGGGGTGATCTCTCCTTCACACTCCCTCGTCTCTGAAGACGGGAGGATCCTCTCCCTTCTCCTCCCCGCCCCAGGGGTGACGGCAGCACAGGCGGGAACGCCGGCGAGGCTCCGGCTGGATCCAGATAGCTGTCAGACGCAGAGCGCGCAGGGAGACGGCAGCGGCGGGCGCGGGCAGCGGGGAGGGGGCAATGCCGCTGGAGAGGAACCCGCGCGAGTGTCCCCCGGCTGCCCGACGGGACGGCAGCGACTGAGTGGGCATGGCCGGGACGCCAGCTGTCCCTCTGTGCCCCCCGCAGCCTCCTGCCCCCAACTAGGAGCGAAGGACGAGAGCCTCGCGGGAGACATGGCCCAGGTGAGTGGAGTGAGAGGCAGGATTTTGGGGGAAGACATGAACAGGGGAGGCTTCAACATGCTGAAAACAAACTGCATGCTTTGTGGCTCGTGACACACCGGTTACCTGTGTGTGTGTGTGTGTGTGTGTGTGTGTGTGTTAGGGGATGCCTCCCCGCAGAGAGAAATCGGCTTGGTCTGCACCCATGCAGTTTAACCATGAATGCTCTCTAGGCAAAGCGCGGTCATTCATTCCAAGGTCCTTAATTTCTCGTGTGTCATTCGAACTGGCGGTTATCGGTCCAAGTGCAGTTGCCACGGCACCGGGTGCCGTGGAATCCGCCCGTCCGGCGGGGGCCGGCCCTGGATCGCTCTCCGTGCGGCTCGGTGGGTCTGGTTGGGAGTGGCCGTGCATCCGTGTGACAGGGGCGGCCATTAAAATCCGCGACCGTGCAGACGCGCCCGCTGGCACGCGTGTGACCCCCTGCCTGTAAACACGCAGAATCACACGCACACGCCGACAGCAGCTGCATCTCCTCTCGGCCTCGAGCCTCCGTGAGTGACGCCGTCGCATTCCTCCATGCGCTAAGAATGGGGTGGGAGGTGAACACGCCCCCCCGCTCCTGTTTCAGCGCATTCACCAAGTGTCTCCCTGTCATTGATCGCCACAAGCCTACCCCTCCCTCCGGCCCTTTTGTGCATCCCCCCCCCCCCCCCCTTCCCGGACCCCCCCCGACCCGCCCCGTCCCGCTAACCGAAGGCCGGACGTTTTCCATA
>JABJVO010000116.1:570464-583604 GCA_026770805.1 Boulengeromyrus knoepffleri
GAAACCAACAATGCGGACGCGGGCACACTCCGACAACATAACGCCGGGCCCACCGACGACCAGACGATGCTGGTTCTGAGCCCTTTCAGGTGCTCTGTTTGGAGCCGCATGTCAGACACTTGAGTCACACGGGGCTGGATCCCGGACCATCGTCTCCTCATGGCGACTTGCTGCTTGCTCTGGGAAGAGGCCCCCGGGCCTTGGCCCCCCTCCCAGGATGGCCGCACCGGGCCTAATCTCTGACTGCGACGCACCTCCTGGTTTTGATCCGATTTTCCCATCTGGCAGGGAGTGTTGCTGACGTGCTGCAGCCCACCCAGGGTTCTCACAGCTGTGTGGGTCAGACCAGAGGCACTGGGGCGGGGGGGGGGGGGGGGGGGGGGGGGGGGGGGGGTAAAGCTGAGGGGGCAGTGGCCTGCATTATTCAGAATGCCAACTCAGTCTTGGCACACTCAGGTCTTTAAGAAGATCTGAACATTTCTGTATCTGTGTTAAGGCATGTCGATCCCCGTGCCTACCATAATGTTACCCGAGAAATGTAAATTTGCTAAATAAAAAAGTCTGACTGATGCTTGCTCATCTTCAGCAGAGACCCCCAGTCTTACCCAGATTGGAGTTTCCACACCTGGGTTTGAACAGCTGACCTATTGGTTATCCAAAAAACCTGCGTACACACCAGCCCTTTGCGGATAAGGTTGGCCACCCCTGATCTTCAGGCTAGCTAGTGTATTGTGTGTGGAAGTGCTGCCCTCTATTGGTGGGGAGGTAGGAACTGCACCTGAGGGGCATTGAATGGCGGTTGATTGGAAGCAGTTGATCGATCCACAATTTTTTTTGTCTGATTCTGTATGTTGTAGCTGTTAAGCTTCTGGTGTATCTGAAGACTCATATATAGGATGAATGTGACCAATTTATATGGGTTCATATAAACTGAACAGTAGGGAAATCCATCCGCATCTTCGGGGGCGATTCTAGGATTTTTAGGGTGGGATGAATAAGAGGGACCAACCTTATCATTAGCCAATGATATGTTTTGAATCAGTGAGTGACAAGCAAGGTGGCACCTGAGGGCCAATCGGCAGCAGGAACCAGCGCCCCTCCCTCAACCTTTGTGACTGTGAGCAGGTCGCCGGTTCAAGCCCTGGCCCTGTCCGTCAGGCCTTTCAGCAAGGCCCTTAACCCCACAGAACACTCTTGGGGAGTCTGCTAAATGGCTTGACCCAGTGCTCAGACCTCAGACTTTGCTCTCAATTGTGTACATATATACAGCTCTGTAAAAAATTAAGAGACACAGCAAAATTTTCAGCTTCACTCATTTCTCAGTTTATGGGAATGCGCTGGTGTAAATTATACATTTTTCTGCAAACTGCAGCCTGGCTCTTCACTGAAGGGCTTCTTCCTTGTTTTATGGGTCTTCAGTCCTGCTTCTAGGAGCCTGATATGAACTGTCCTAGCAGTGCACTTCACACCTGCACTTAATGTTTCCCGTTCCTTATGAAGGTCACTTGAGGTCATCTTATGATTTATGAGGCACTGTTGGATGAGTCGACGGTCATCTCTGGCATTAGAGAGTCGCTTCCTCCCTCTACCTGGCTGGTTTCTGGTCATTCCCAGTGTCTCCTGCTTCAGCTTGTTCTTGTGTGCTGCTGTCTTACAAACTCTGAGCTTGGAAGCATCCTGCCAACAGATTTTTAAAAAGAATACAGTGGTCCCTTAATTTTTTCCAGAGCTGTATGTGTGTGTGGGTGTGTATCTCAGCAGTGATATGTGAAAGTATACACATACTCATTCCTGTGCAAACTGCAAATAAAGCATCATTCCATCGTGTAATTATGAGGGGCTGTTTCAGCAACTCTGCCCCCCGAGATGAATGACAGCTGATCCATATTAACACAAGACTGGGCAGCTCAGTGCGAATGGAGCTGGCAGCTTCGCCAGACACTGGAAGCTTTCCTCTGCTACGGCTCATCTTCAGACTGATCCAGGATCAGCACTGCGTCACCTCTGCCCCAGTGCATGTGAGTGGGCGAGAGCGTGTTGGCATCTTCGGAACTAAGCAGTGCCGTCCGTGAACATAGTATGTACAGTGTATTGGTTTTAGAAGAATGTGTTGGGATTAGTGGTCTGGGAGTTTATATTAGCTCTTGGATATGTTGGTGTTACTGGTGTCAAAAGTTATGTATAGTGCAAGAATGCCAATCTGTAGTGCACTCATTAGCGCCCCCTATAGGTTGTAAATTGGGCGCTTTTTGTAACTCCTCATTTGATTCGTGTGACTCCTCTGTTCCCCTTCACCTGCTCCTGGGGTCATTAGCCTCCGCGTTCTGTTATTAAAAGGGCAGCTTTACATTTTGATGCGGGCGGATGAAGGTGTGCTCAGAGGGGGGGTGGGTCGATAGAGACGCTCAGGTTAATCTGCCGTGCCGGGGTGTCGGCAGGGGCATGAGGGGGATTAGGACATATCAGAGATCTAATCCGTTGGTTTGCGGTTGACCTGCTCACACGGGTCTGTGGGGGGGGGGTGGCAGCCGGCTTGCTGTTCACTCGGGGATGATCGTCAGCCGCCCTTTGATTCAGGTTCTTCAAGGGTATTAAGCTGCGGGGGTTCAGTCGCGGACGAGTCGGCAGCGTTTGGCAGCAGGAGGCCGGGCCAGCAGCTCACCCCTCATTGGGCTCTGAGTGGGGATTCCAGCACCGCTGCAACACCGCTCAGCCCTGATTGGTCGTTCCCTACATGTCAATTACTGCATGCCTGCCAATGAACATGTAGGCTATAATCTGACCCTGAGGCTAACCTCGCCTCCCTGATGCTCTTCATTGTCAGAACACTCTGTTCCCGCCACCCTCTTTTTTAGTGAAACGTGGTTATCCGAACAAAATCCCGAATCAGAGATCTGCGGGTGGCTCATTTTGCAAAATGGCCTCTTCCTCTGTCTTTACTGGTTCCTGTCACAAAATGGACGAGTGTTTAGGGTGAGATCCTGCTCTGCAGTCCGGCGTCTGGCTTTGTTAGAGTCGGTGCCTCTAGCTGCCAGCCGGAACAATGAGCAGTGTGCCTGGGCGCCGGTTTGAGGAAGGGTGGGGCAGTTTCTGCCTGCTTGTTTCGGGTTAGGTGACCTGGGGGGAAGCACCCCGACGCCACTTGATGATGTCACTAAGTGCAGAAACCGCGTGGCGGACTGCAAGCCCCGGAGAATGTGGGCTGTTCATATCCGCCCGCCATGTGCATGTGAGCGCGTCTGGTTATGATGTATCGCCTTCCTCGCACCATGGCACATCTCCGTGCGGGAGCGCTCGCTTGCGTGCATGCGCGTGTGTGCGCAGCTGCATGTTAGCGCACGCCGCCAGCCCCTGTCTCCCACGCCGCAGCTGAAAACCAGTCAGACCTCGTCGGTGCCCGGCGCTCGGCACGTAGCAGAGCTCTCGCCCGCCCGCTAACCTCCACGCGGCCCCTCGCCGGCTATGGAGCGGCCCCAACCGCGATGGTGACCTGCCTGCCACACTTGGGCAAACTCAGCTGGAGTACCAGCTACCTGGTGAGACCGCCGGCGCCTCCTGTGTGTACAAGCGTGTAAAAAAGTGAGAGTGGGGGCTACGATTTCGGTGACGGAAGCTCGTCGCCCCCCTTCTTCATTTATCATGCCCCCGGCATCCTCAGTGCTTACTACCGTAAGCAAGGTTGTCTAATTGTCTTCCCGATTGCCTGGTCTGGGGGCTGTATAGGGACCCACCCGAAAGTGAAAAGGCGAGGAAGTGTGCTTGAAATTGGATTCCGGTTCTTTTTGTTCTCACGGGTGTGTGTGTGTGTGTGTGTGTGTGTGTGTGTTCACAGCAGAGCCGGGTAAATGTACGCCTGCCTCCCTCCCCGCCTGGCACACGCCAAAGGCAGCACCACACGAGCATGTGGGTTCAGTCACGGGTTCTGCTCCGGGTTCCATGCTGGGTTTCACCTGTATGGTTTGTGAGGATCTGGGTTGTCTTAAGGTGGATTTTTCGCCAGCCATGACCTTGTTTGGGGTGGGGGAGGTGGCACAAGGAAGGGAAAAGATTCCTGAATGAGAGGGGGGGGGGATGAGGGGCTGTGCTGGTTAGGCAAAGAGGCAGAGAGAACGAGGGGGGAGTGCAGTCATTGTTACATTTCTAAGAGCTCTGCTAGACAAAACACAAAACTGTTAAAATCCTTGTATGCTGGTGGGGGTCATTGCCACAGTCAGAAGAGGGGAGGGAAGCTGCCGGCGCCCATCGCTCCATCCCTGTGGTGTCCTCTCTGTCCCTGCCGTGTCCTCCCTATTCCAAATGTCTCCTCTCTGTCCCTGTACTGTCTTCTCTGTCCTCCCAATCCCAGCTCTCTCCTCCCTGTCCCTACTCCATCCTCTCTCTCCTCCCTGTCCCTACTCCATCCTCTCTCTCCTCCCTGTCCCTACTCCATCCTCTCTGTCCTCTCTGTCCCTTGTCCATCCTCTCTGTCCTCTCTGTCCCTTGTCCATCCTCTCTCTCCTCTCTGTCCCTTGTCCATCCTCTCTGTCCTCTCTGTCCCTTGTCCATCCTCTCTGTCCTCTCTGTCTCTTCTCCATCCTCTCTGTCCTCTCTGTCCCTTCTCCATCCTCTCTGTCCTCTCTGTCCCTTGTCCATCCTCTCTGTCTTCTCTGTCTCTTCTCCATCCTCGCTGTCCTCTCTGCCCCTGCTCAGTCTTCTCTAACCTCCCTGTCCCGGTTCTTTCTTCTCTGTTCTCTGCCGCTCCTCTGGCTTTGGTGTCTAACCTCATTTAACTCGCTCACACTGGTTCGACGTCAGCGCCGGGCAGCCTGGATCCCTGTGGCGCATGGCGGGGCCCGGTGGACCCTCGGGAAGCCCACAGCGACTGCCAGGGCACTCTCCATGCCTGGGGGGTGGTGTTTGGGGGGGGCTGGTGGTGGCGTCGGCATCCAGATGGGGGAATGAGATCAGACAGTGGGAGTCATTCAGCCAGAAGGGAGGAGAGAGACATCAGACTCAGGCTCAGCGCCGGAAACTCAACTCGGGTCAGAGCCTCGCCGCTCTGCCGTCACTTGGGTCGTCTCGCTGGTCGCTCACGGCAATGCCCTCCCACCACCAAGGCAACGCCATGATTTGGACTGTACAGCTTACCGCCTAGCAACTGGACGTTCTGGGTTTGGATTCGGATCGCGGGCACCCATGTGGGCAGCCGCCGTGCCCCCGTACCCGGCACCTGCTGGCACCGAGTGGTCCTACGAGAGCAGGGTGGGTGTGGACTGTGGTACCCCCTACCCGCGCTGCGTCTGGCTGGCTGTACTGCACAAGGCGTCTGCCGGGGCATCCCTGACTCCGTCTCGTATTGGGGTGCCTAGGAAAGACTGCCAGCCATCGGTAAGACCCTAACCCCTCCCACCTCAGCTTGGCCTCTTTCAATATGTTGGCCTCTTTTCATAATGTTGTATGGCACGTGGGTTCATGTTTCCACGGTGACTTCGTTGGTGCCGCCGTTTACGTAACGACCCCGTCGGATTCGCCGTCACAGAGGTGGGAGAAGCGGGGCTGCTTCTGCCCCCCCCCCCGCCCCGCCGTGTCGGGATGCCGCCGTTTCTGCTGCGCTGTCGGTGCCGTACGTGCTGGGCATGCCGTTTGAGGAGTATGGGTGTAGGGGAAGGTCATGTGATCGTAATATGTCTTGTTATGCATGTGAGATGTGTACGGGCATACAGGGGTCGCTTTTCCTCTGGGTACTGCGGTTTGCTTTGATTATAGCGCCTGATTGTGTGTCCGTGTCTGTGTCTGTGCAGGACTGGCATCCCGTCCAGGGTGTCCCCTGCCTCCTGCCATCTTCCTGCTCACTGTAACACTGTACTGGATAAGAGGTTACGGAAGATGGATGGTTAATCATCCGTTTGGTGATGTAGCTCTGTATATACTGCGATTTATTTGTCTGCTGTTGGACAAAAATGTGAATAAAAGGTACATCTACAGTATGTTACGTATATCGAGATAGATGGATGGTTGTCAATGCGAAGAGCTGTTGGAGGATTTCCACTGTGGTAGAGCGGGGGGGGGGAGTGTCTCTCTCACACACCTGCTGTCAGCTGGCTAAATTGATGGCCTATTGCCCTCCCCCAACTGAACAGCCCTGACACAGAGACCCTGTGCAGGTCTGAGCTACAGGCATCTGACAGCCGGGTGGAAGCCAGTGCCCTCTGACACCCAACCAGGCTCGAATGTGAGAACAGAATGTTCCAGAAAGGCGCTCATGGATTTGTGTTACGGAGGCCCTTAGGATCAGCTTGGAACACCTCATTCGGAGGGTCAGACGGGGTGTAAATGTTAAGTATATATTGTGCATATCTGATTTATGATTGCCATTTTTGATTCCGGTGTTTTTTTGTATAGACGTGGACTGGAGCTTCTGAAGGGTCATTTTGGGAAATGATTTTTCGTGGTGTTTTTTCATAGTATGCTTGTAAATGTCTCCCCTGCAGCTGGTGCTGTATTCGTCATTTGAATGAATTTTCTACGCAGCCTTTTTTGGGGGGGGTGGAGCCATCTCTTTTGTTAGAGGAGGCCAATCAGAAGAGAGGGAGACGTCTCCGGGACTCACGGGGATTTTTGGGTGACGATGTCACACACACGGGGCCAGTGATATGTTACAGAGGGATGTACACACAGGCTGACTGACAGTGAGAAACACCAACACCCTGAAATGGTGACAGAATTGCAGTCAGGCAGATTCACAGACAGACTCACAGGCACTGGAGAGGACAGACTCTCTACGGGGCCTAATGACGTGTGACACCAGCACTAAAGGGCCGTCAGTGGTCCACAAGTGTCTTGTGGGAGCTTAACCCAGGCTGGCCCCCATGTCCTGTCTCTTCCTGCTCTCCCTCATTCCTCACTCTCTCTCTCTCTCTCCATCCGGCCCGCTCAGCACGTGTCTGGACACGTTCGCCGAGAACACCGTTTTTACTGGAATTCCATTCTCTTTTCCATCGCCGCACTTTCTCTCTCTCTCCCCCGTCTCTGTCAGCAAGGCTGTATGCTCCCGCGAAGAAGGTGCTTTGCGCCATGTGGGGGCTGTGTGGAAGAGGGGCGGGGGCCTACTTGTGGCTTAACCAGCTAGGTCAGCGATCGCTTTTGGCAGGGGGGGGGCAAGAAAATGCGGGTTTCCCTTTCGCTCTCCCCGTCCAACAACGTTGGCTGCATGATGTCCCTGGAAGATGCTGCCAGTATCAAGTTAAACCCTCTGCTGTTTTTGAAACCGATATTAATCCAGTGGTGGGTATTGGTTCTACAAAACAAAAAATGAACTATTAATGACTCCACATGGAAAGGAGTCTGAACCTGTGTAGTTTCCTGATCCTTCAGGGCCACTGATTGGATGGATCACCCCCCCCCCCTTCAGGCCGCACCCCCTTTTCCACAATGAAGTCCAGACTACTAGTCAGGCAATATGGCTGCCCATGGGCTTGATTGTTTGAGCTGGTAACCAGGATATAAATAGCTTTCCTGGATATTCCTGACTAGATATTCCAAGTCTCAGTGGCGTGTGTAACTGCCTAAGGACAAAGTCACATTTTGGTTAATGAGGAGTTTGAAAGTGCGCAATCACATTGAAATGAGAGGATCATGCGGTCCGTTTGGAACTAACCAATCATGTGACCTTTCTGTACCGAAGCCAGATAGTAAGATGAGCCTTGATTCTCCTGAGCCTCACGAGGCCCTGTACTTCTCTCTCTTTCAGGCAAAGGGGCGGAGAGATGGCCTCCCGCCGTCCAATGAGAACGTGCGGCCGGGCGAGGGCGTGGCCTGGCAGGGCCCGCGCACTCTGGTGCTCCGCAAGAACGCGCAGGGATTCGGCTTCACGCTGCGCCACTTCATCGTGTACCCCCCAGAGTCCACCCTGCGCACAGGGCCCACAGTGAGTCACGAACGTGGGGGGGTCAGGCCTGTGACGGGCTCTATATGCTATCTGCCCCAAGCTTATGGAGGGGGAAGAGCCTGTGTCCCACAGTTTTACTAGTGTAACAGGTACTGCACAGGACTGTCCTCCCAACAATGTTATAGCTAAATACCAGTTTAAATGTGTGCCAGACACCTGAAATGTATAGTTAATATTGATATGTCTCCCTTACTGTTAAGTCCAGAGGTGGTTAATTGAGGAATGTTAAAGGTTCAGTTTGCACCCCCCCCCCTTCATGACGCCAGATGGAATATTCCTCCCATGCAGAAGCCATGCTGCAGTATGTGGAGGGTCCAAAAACACAGAGCTACACGGGGGAGGCCAGAGGGGCCCAAACAGTTCCAGTGTAACAGAGCACCCTATTCTTGGTCCAGCATCAGGGGGTGAGCGGGTTCCCGATATAAACCGGGCTGGTACTGACAGTCACGGTGCCGGGCCGTACCAGCGCTTGCTCATTGTGTCCCTGTCATGTGGCGGGAGGCAGCTGTTGGCACTCGGTGTCCCCTCAAAGCTCGGCTCAAGAACAGAGAGGCTCACAGACAGACCGAGATGGCCGACTCGCATCTCAATGCCCGATTCAGTTCAGTTCTCATTTTTAAAAACGACATAAGCTTCATTAAGTGTCGTTTGCAGCACAGCGGCTCCAAATTACCAAATAAACTAATAAGAAGTAAGAACAACGTCACCGGAAGATAAAACAGCAACTGACTGAATGATACAATAATATAATTGAAACAGTATAGCTTTTAACCCAAGATGAGAAAACAAAAACTCCAGCCCTGAAGTGGTCATCACCTTTGATGGTCTAGGTCACCTTTGATGGTCTAGGTCACATTTGTTGGTCTAGATCACCTTTGATGGTCTTCGTCACCTTTGTTGGTCTAGTCACCTTTGATGGTCTAAATCACATTTGATGGTCTAGGTCACCTTGGATGATAAAGCTCCATTTTTATGAAAATACAAGTCATTTCCGAGCAGAGTAATCACACTAAGAATGATTCATTCCTCATTTTGGGTTTACAGAAAATTCAGTAGTGTGATTATACAGGTTAAGTCATGTGTATTCCCTTTGACGGAGATATCATTTGTTGCCATACACTGTTTATTGTTGAGAATCCCTCCACCCTTTTTGACAGAGCTCAAGGATAAGTGTGAATGATCTCTTATCCATTAGTTTCCTTCTGGACCTTTAGATGAACCAGTTGCCATGGCATTAAGGATAGCCAACATCCATCGCTGTGTTTTCTTCTTCACACTGTTACCCGTAGCGGTTGTTCCACATTCCGATCAATGTCCTACTGAAAGTGGTTTATTCTCTTAGGATTATAATTTGAGGGTGTGGCACAGTTAGGAAGACGTCCCCCCCCCTCCCCCGCCCCACTTTTACCCATGCCTGCCCCCACTACCCCCAGGGCCCTAGTCAGAGCAGCTCCACAGCACCTCCCACACCGTCCCTGCCAAACAGCGCAGCCTTTCTCATTTTTGACTAGAATGAGCCGAACTTAAGGTCCAGCCACTCAGCCCTGCTCCAAATACTCACATCAGCTGTGTGCGCGAATGAGGCTCTGTGTGCGCGAATGAGGCTCTGTGTGTACGAATGAGGCTCTGTGTGTACGAATGAGGCTCTGTGTGTACGAATGAGGCCCTTTATGCGCGAATGAGGCCCTGTGTGCGCGAATGGGACTCTGTGTGCGCGAATGGGACTCTGTGTGCGCGAATGAGGCCCTGTGTGCGCGAATGAGACTCTGTGTGCGATTGAGCAGCCTGCCAGGGCCTGATTAGAAAAGCTTGTGCGCCCTTGTCTTTTTAATTAAATCAAATATCATGTCTGCTGTTTCTCTCAGTAATGTAATTGGCCTTTATTTTATTCCTGGCCTGCTATATTTACAGCCTCTGGTTTGGTTGCTAAATATTGCCCTCTGCTGTTGGACTGAAGGAAATTTCCTAACACTGGATAAATAAGTGCTGTTTTATGAAAAAAACCTTGATAACAAAAGAAGATATATAACCATCCATCCGTCCATCCATCCATTTTTTGTAGCCATTTGTCAAAAAATATTTAAAAAGTGATTCAAGTCGCATCAAATAATGTACTGTATTCACCTTGAATGTATTTATTGGATTTATTTATTTGTTAGAACATAAGATGTGTATTGTGTAGCAAATGTTAAGACGACAAACAATAAAATCAAATAAAATAAGAGTGCAGAGAGCAGTAACACAGAAGATCCAAATGTTCTGTTGAACATGATGGTTCCAGTACTGGTCCTCCATCAGCCAATATCAAGTTCTTAATTAACTTTGAATGAGAAATGAATGTTTCTCTGAAATAACTTGAAACTGACAAAAGTTTAATGGCATCCCTTATTGTTTATTCCGTATTTAACACAAATCAGACTTTGCTTTTGATTATTGATTCAGTTAAATATTTTATATAGTTAAATGAAAATGGCACAGACAAAAAGGATGGTACCCTTAATTTAATATTTTGTGGCCTCACCTTTTGCATCAATCACTGCCAACAAGCGATCTCTGTGCTTCACAGTGAGACGTCTGCATTTGCCAACAGGCAGTTTGGCCCACTTCCTGAGCAAACTGCTCAAGCTGTCTCAGGTTCGAAGGGTGGCGTCTTCACACTGCAGTTTTCAGATCTTTCCATAGATGTTCAGCAGGATTAAGATCTGTGCTCATGGAGGGCCATTTAAAAGTAGTCCAATGTTGTTTTTTTCTCAGCCATTCCTGAGTGCATTTAGCTGTATGTTTTGGGTCATTATCCTGTTGGAGGACCCAAGACCTGCGACTGAGGCTGAGCTTTCTGACACTGGGCAGTATGTTGTGATCCAGGATTCCTTGGTAGTCTTGAGACTTCATTCTGCCGTGTACAGATGCAGCAAAGCAGCCCCAAAACTAACTCGAGCCCCCCACCTACGTTTCACGGTAGGTATGGTGTTTTCCCTTCATGGAGCCGATGTGACTGGCCAAAAAGCTCCAGTTTTGTCTGATCAGTCCAAAGGACATTCTCCCAGAAACTTTGGGGCTTGTCAACATACCTTTTGGAGAATTCCACTCTGGCTTTTTTGTGTTTTTCTGTCAATAACGGAGCCCTCCTGGGTCTTCTTCCATGGAACCCATTTTTGTTCAAAATGCGATGGATGGTGTGATCAGAAAGTGACGTACCCTGACCTTGGAGCTCAGCTTAAATGGCTTTGGATGGTCTCCTTGGCTGTTTTCCTACCATCCACACTATCCCTCTGATCAACCTGGGCTTGCATTTCCTCTTGCGTCCACGTCCTGCGAGGTTGGCTACAGTCCCATGAACCTTATTCTTTAATAATACTGGCAGCTGTGGTCACAGGAACATGAAGCTGCTTGGAGATGGTCTTATAGCCTATACCTTTAACATGCTTATCTATAACCTTTTAACTGAATCACTTTCCAGGAGAAGTGAAGCTGTAAGGGTACCAACAAATTTGTCCATGTCTGTATATATTCCAATGAGTAATTTATCAGTTAAATATTTTGTTTTAAAATTTTTCCCAGTGTTAAACATTTGAATAGGAAACTCGCTTATTATTTGCTTCATTGGTCATTAGGTAGTATTGATATATTTCGAAAAATTAGAATAAGTATTTCTGTTAGGCAAATGAAGGGAACATTTTTTACAGCATTAATACAGTGTTAATACTTTGTTCTAGCTTGGCCTTGTAGCTTAAAAATGTGGAACTACAGACGCTCCTCTACTTGCGAACAAGATACGTTCCGAACGGCCGTTCGTAACTTGAAATGTTCGTAAGTCGTTATTCATCATCATTTTAAGGGTATACACAAGTACAAAGAACTAGGATGCTGGGAGTACACACGCTACGCTGCTGCGCGGCGGGAGTAGCGGCCAGAAGTCGTCCTAGGCGGAATTGGCGCACAGAAAAAAAAAATTATGTTGCGGACAGGAAACGGGAGCCCAAGGAACACAATTTGGACTTACAGTCCTCTTCATTCATATGTCTCCAAGTTCGTAAGTTGAAAGTTTGTAAGTAGAGGAGCGTCTGTACATTGCTAAAATGTGTGCTTGTTTTGCCATGATATGATTATTGCTGTTATGATAGGGGCCAAAGGCTGGGAAATATCTAATATCACACCTGAGTGTGTGGGAGTCAAAAATTTGAAGACCAAATTGAAAAAAATGTGGCACCCATTGGTGAAAAAAAATCATTGAAGGTTTTTCTTTTCCATTGTTACAGGATGAAGAGAATGGTAATGAAAAAGGTAAGCCTGTGTATTCATTCTCTATAAGCAAATCTGCCAGGTTCTCAAAAGATTATGAATTTGTGTTAACTTATTTCATGCCCCCCCCTGCTGGAGACAAGCTGCTACTGTTCTCTTTCATTTTTGATCCACTCGTTCTCAGCTTCATAGTCTCCACATCTCCTTACTCGAAAAGCTTGTTAAACTATACAGCAAATAAATAGTCAGTGTTTGCAATTGTAATGTTAATTAGCATCTTTTCAAGTAATTCCTCTCATTTAGATGCTGGTATTGTGACTTTTTGGGTGTGACGCGTAGTGTTTTTATCAAGAAAATATATTTATTTAATATCTCTGCACCCTGATAGCATACCAGTGCAGCAGCCTGGAACCGATGGACACTATCTTTGTCAAGAACGTGCGAGAAAACGGCCCTGCTGACCAAGCCGGCTTGTGCACAGGTAGCTATGCCGGCGGCCATGTTGGCTGCCCTCCACTAGAATTAGCTTTTTGGCTTGAGGCTGTGGATGATCCGAACAACCGGCGAACCCTTCTGATACGGCCAAAGTTCAGGACATGGCACACCGTCCATGTGTTTTGGGACACTAAGGGACAGACATTGTAAAGTGAACATGACCGGCTGCTTGTGCTCACACATAAACCTCTGTGCTGCACTATGGGCTGGAACTCATTGATACCACTTAGCTTTGGGAGTTTTCCAGCAGTAACAGTATCTAATGTGGATGGCGGCCACAATATCGACAGGCCCGGACAGGAACCCCCCTTGCCTGCCGCTTCAGGTCAAAACGCTTCTTGTCTTCCTGTTGTGACTCGTCGGCTGAACCTGGCTAACCCTGGAGTCTCTGCTAGCAAACAATCCACCCTTTGATATAAGCCAGTGCTCCCCCCCCCCCCATAACGTCGTTACTCGGGGTCTATAGAAACCCCCCC
>JABJVO010000116.1:610210-635156 GCA_026770805.1 Boulengeromyrus knoepffleri
ATGTAACCAGTCTTAATGGGAATCTGTTCAGCTGCCTTCCAATGGGTCAAAGAGCTTTTGTTTTAATTTGTCAGACGTGCTTAAAACAGATTGTTTCAAAGGACAGAGCTCAGATCATTGTGCCGCCGTCGTAGTCGAGCTGAGGATCAGCTGGACGTAAAGCGAACCACAAATGCCAGTAAGGGACACCCAGAAACTTTAGTGCTAAACTGCCTCATATTCTGATTTTCATCTCTCTCTCCTTTATTATATAAAATTTTATACAAAAACACTGCAGGTGGCAATTAACTTGAGACCCCAGCAATTTCCATGTAAATGTGCAGCATCGCCCATCCCTGTCATAAATCAGATACAGTAAACTGACTTCTCCTTTCAGATACCCACTTTCCCTCCGCAATGATCGTCTTATCATTTTGCCCCTCCCCCACATACGCTGTGCAGAACGATGCCCACTAAGAACACCAGTGCCAGTCAGAATCCCACTGCTTTTCACAGACAGGTTAAACATGGCAGTCTTGCCAATCTGAACCCCCCCCCCACCACCACCACCACCCTATTTTGTGCATCGGTGTGATGAGCCTGTACATGTGTCTCTGGGGGCAGGGTCACGATAACAGCTGTCCTTCCTTCCTACATTCTTGCTGCGAGCGTCACTTCTGCAACCAAACTGGCCTGTTGCCACATGGCCTTTTGTGTACAAAACAAAAAAAAAAAAAAACTGAGGATAGGAGTAAGGCTGTCATTGGTCATTTCATCAAAAACTTGAAATTTGGCCGAATTTTACTACAATATACCTATAGATGACCGGTGTCTGGTATGCTGTGTTAGTGGGTTTTGTATTAATCCTACATGCAAGGGCTAAGATTATAGTTTTGCGGCCAAACTAGTAACAAAATGGTACTGGAGTCGAGAAGTCTCTCGTGGTTGTATGACGTTATGAAAAAAAAGTGAATTTGGTTCAGTGACAATCCTAAAATGAGACATTGCTGGTTCGTATATACTCCTTTAGACATGCATAATTCTGCAAAAACAATCAAGAAAAATGTCCCCAACAAGTCTTGTCTACAATATTTTAAGATAAAGCATTTAAATGACACGGTGGTCAGTCATTAGTGTCCATCATAGCTTCTTCATGAACAGTTAAATGGATCTCACAACGTAAATTACCACACGGCTAATCTGAAACAAACAGGATATAGGCATCGAGGGACAACATGGCTTAAGGGAAACCATTTTCTATAGGGTAACCTGATATATACATTCATGAATTGTTTGTTCACTGTAGCACACAAGACACAAACACTGAACTATGTCTGAACCTTGTGTTGCATCTTCATTGTGTAATGTGGGCAAGACGTAAACCCATTTATAACATGACCATCCAACCCAAATACTTGTAAGATTATCATCACAGTTAAAGAATAAGGCTGATATAGCAGGTGAAGTGACAGATTGGTTTGACATATAAAGAGTGTGTAAATCAGCATTACAATGAACCTACCCCTAGGATTATTTGGCATAATGTAGCTTGCCAATTTAATTAGATGAACTCGTGTACACTTTTGAAATTACTCAACTATTCCGTTAATAAACGAATAATGACACAAAACACCTCGATTGTATTTCTGTATTTACAAATTCAATAACATTTCTTTAGAGGCGGTCTAGGGGAGATTTCTCCAAAAATTAAATTGATGTGGCCGAAATGCAAGCAATAAGTCCAAGAATCTTGGGGACTGTATATTTTTATACACACGACACCTTTGAAAAGAAAAAAAAAAAAAAACGACGAAACACGACTCTTTTCCCCCATATAATCTCTCTTAAAAAATTGAATATATATGTATATACACACACTGCATATTGAAAAAGTCTCCGTTGTCTATCATAAAAAAAAAAATGAACAAAGTATTGCAAATGGAGAAATTTGGACAGTCCAATTTATCAAACTGATTATATAAAACGCATCGCAAATTTAAAATACTTACATCGTCAAAACTGAAAAACTCGCCTTATTTATTTTTTTCCCACGGGCACACGCCCCACTGCACAGCCGCTCACTCGGCGTGCACACTTTCTCTCCACTGCTGGTTCTGCTGCCGGAGCTCGCTATTCTGCGCCCTCAGTTTCTCAAGTTCCACCTCCAGCTCCCTGACCCGCGATCGCTCGGGCAGGGAGACCGGGCTCTCCTCTGCCACCGCCTCCGGGCTTTTCCCGGCACGCCGAAGCCGGTTGTTCTCCTCTTCCAAGCGTGACATGCACTTCTCCAGCTCCAGGTACTCCCGCACCAGCTCCTGCTTGGTCATGTTTTGGAGGCTCTCGACGTGGTATTTCTCGTAAGTCTCCGAGAAGTCCCTCTGGAGGAATTCTCCCCCGACGTTGCCCGGCCTCCCGATGCCGTCGCTGCCCCCGCCGCTGCCGTCCTCCTCCTCCTCGTCTATTTCAAAGAAGTCCTCCTCGCTGAAGGTGTCCTCCGAGCGACTCGCCCCCAAAAAGCGGCGGCTGGCCAGCTCGGTGTTGAGGTCCGGTTCCTCCCGGTCGTGCTCCTCCATTAGAAACTGCGTGGTGTTGTAAGGGGCCACCGGAAGACCCTTGGCGAACATCTCCGCTCGCACCCTGGATGCCCGTGCGGTCTCCCGCTCGTCTAGTTCCTTCTTCTCCTCCCACGACAACTTGAAGTACGGCTTCCAGCGTCGCTTCTTCTTGGAGGGCCGCCGCCGGTGCTTCTTCTTCCCCATCCGTGCATCGGGTAAGGCCTGGGGCCGGGCTCCAGAAGACCCCGAGTTCATCCTCATAACGTGCTTACCGCTCTCGCCTTGAACCTGACTGTGGGTTTCCTCTGTGGGTCCATCTCCGCTGTTGCCGTGCGCGACAAGTCCCCCCTCACCTGCCGTGTCGGCTTCGGGTTCCTGACAAGGTTTGGTCACCACGGGGCATTTGGGGTGCGCGTTACCAGCCACCATGCCCGCGCACACCTCCTGCTGCCCACCTTGTCTGTTCCATAGATTCTCCGCGATAGTGCCGCCGCTGCTGCTGCCGCCCTCGGTCTGCTGTCCATCGGCGCATCGCCCCCTATCGGCGCACTGTGTCCCGCCGTTCTCATTGGCTACAGGATGCTCCAAAACTGTAGCGCTCCCACCTGAAAGGGCATGTGAAGTTTTCGTCTGAGGAGTACTCTGGTCCTCAGGTTCTGACATCCTGATGTTTGCAAAAAGAAATGATGGGCAATTTACCCTTCCACTTTCTCTATAAAGTCCAGTACTCGGCTTTCCTAAAAAGTCCTTAAAATATCTTCCGACTCTGCAAAGTTTTATTCTTGTTACATAACAGTAACATTTAGTTAGTCTTCATGTAAGTTCGACGTAAAAAAACAACTTATTCTGAATGATCACATTTGTTAATTTAAGTGAGTCGTCAGAGCTGCCGTAACTACCGTTAACTCTTTCAGTGCCGATGAAAATTGCTTTACTTTGCTAACTTCGACCACGCCGCCACAACAGTATCCAAGTATACTACTACAAATACAAGAGCTCCTGTTTATATAGGAACTCTGTCGACGTCTGTGCGCATGCGACTGTTCTGGTGTCTAATTGTCCTTCGGGAACTGTAGTTTATATGCGCCATTGATGATATAGTAATGTCGTCCTAAAAACTACCTGGACCACAATTCTAAAAACTGCAGCCAATATGTAAACCAATCGCATTTCGCGATATAGAACGAACAAGACCCGCCCATTTAGAAATGCTATTGGCTAGAAAGGTTGGTACTCTGTTGCTAAGCTTAAACTCTATTTCAATAGGTGTTTTTGACAATCAATCATAGATCCAGTTCTCCTATAAGAAAAGCAGGACGGGCCACTTCTTTGACGCTACCAAATGAAAAAATAGGGGGGACGTGTATATATTTTAAGTTAAATTTGTATACAAGACAGCAAACGTGTATATAGATTATAATATAATCTGAGTATATAAGCTTAAAAACTAAAATAGATAATTTGACTTTTCACGTTTTTGGAATTGTCATTTGGTTCCGATTTTCTGGCGTATGCAGAATTTCCTCTTGCAGGACAAAGTACAGGGTTCCGCATGCATAAACTAGTTCTTTTTTAATTTCATATGTTGCTGGAATTAAAATCTAGGAACGGCTAAATGTGTACTTTATAGTTTTTGAGAAGTGGTTTGATTAATTTAGTATTAAACATTTTGAGTGTTTACATGGCATAAATCATGTCAACGCCAGCGCGGAGCGATATCGGTTGTCCGCCCTTTTCTCACTCGCTGAAAGGAAGCGCAGTGAGATTGAAGGAGTTCGAACAAGAAACGTAAACAACTGTGAAATGGCCTAAGTGGGTGTATGAGTCTGGGCTTACGTGCTTATAAATGTTTGCCAGAAGAGTTATTGTGCAGTAATTTTAGTATTCATTAATGGGCAACCTTACGCTTATGTAATTGTCCATGATATTAGTTAACGGTGGGTTTATGCCGTGCTTCTCGACCCTTCTTCACGTAAGGGCTTGCCCAGTCGGCTGCCTATTTAACTCGGTAGTCTGTTAAATTAGAGGCTACGCCACCGTTTAAAACGCTCAGATACATCACTGTGCTCAGTATTACCCGGATTCGTGTGCAACACCTCTTAGGTATTCAAACGAGAAAATTACGTGGGTAGTGTCCTTGTAAACAATGGCCAGCTGCCAGCTAGCATCCCCAAAGCGCAAGGAATTCACACAACCTACCAAGCCAGTTTGGCGTCTGGCGTAATATTGTTTATTATTATAATATATATTTTCAGGAATATATTTTTATGCATATGCCCAGGCACGCGCAGTCTCTGTCGTGCAGCGTTGACGGAGCGATATCAGTTTTGCAAGGGAGATTTTGGGCGATAAGTGGGCTAGCTAGTTAGCTGTCAAAACAAAATGCACGTATAGTATATTCACTTGGTAAATAAATGTCAGACTATACAGCGGCGATGAAGCCAAGCTTCCCCGCCTATCCGTGGCAAGTAAAGAAGTGAGGTAGTTGTCATCGTATTTAAGTGTTTTTTTTCCCTCTTCCTCCTGGGGGGGGGGGTTACGTGCAGAACCGAACCCGGTTCTCTGACCCGCCCCTCGGGCGGCCTATTGTACTGGTTGGGCGGGGACTTGTTCGCAAACTTGGGGCGGCGGCGTCGGCCGGCACGCGCGGGGGGGTTAAACCTCACCCGCCTGAGGTGAGCTGTGGCCCAGCGTCAGCGCTGTACTGGGGAGTTTTAGCGGATTGTTAGTTAGATAAATATTTCGGGAGCATAAAATGCGTCTGTGCACAAATGTATGAGAATCACGACCAATCCACTATGTAGTCATTCCGTCATTTTCATACTTCGTCGGGGGGCTGTTTGACATGCAGCGCGTGAGTGGCCTGGTGTCAGCCCTGCTTCTGCACGGCGTGGTTATAAGCACGTGATCATTATGCTGGATTGCTATCGTAAACGTTTTAGGCAATCGTAACCTTGTAAGGGGGGTAATAAACGCGGTGAGTGAATATGGGCAATGACACAAACCTTGGCCTATTAGATGCATGTTTATTCGCCTTTCTGTGCAAGGGACGAGATGCTAAACATGATTTGATTAGTGGCTTTTCACTTTCAAGCAGATGGAGTCTCGTCGGACCGGTGCCAACTGCTTGAATTAAGTAATCTGGGATTTTAACTGCCATTTAAACAAAATGACAAGTGCCAAGAATGGAGTGTTTGTTATTTAGGGTGATAATACATTGTTCTTTCTGATTGCTGCATTGACACAAAAGTGAAACCTAAACATGTCCTTTGATAAAGTCTGTTGATAGTGGTATAGAAATAGAAGGATGCAAAGGATGATGGGAGCTGACAGGTTTTCCTATTTTCAGACACCAGAGATGGGCAGGGTTGTGTGAAACGCTCACTGACGACAGAGGCACGTGAAGCTCCTTATTAACATTCCAGTTATGCAGCTGGTTTAAGTTGTATCTGGCTGTTTGCTGAGCATGTCGCCCATGAGAACAATGGACAGAAGATGGCATTGTCTTTTGGTTAAGTGCAAATGAAATGATAATACAGCGTTCAGTCTTGTCCCTCCACAAAATCTGTTCTATTACAATGGATTCTCTTAAGTTTCATGTAATTGCAGGGGGAATGTACCTCACAGATCGACATGGAGTACGGGGCATTATAAAGGTCTTAATGGACAAGGTGTGTCTTGCTGGCTTTCCAAATGGCTGTTTCTCCCCTCTTACACAGAAGTAACACAGCTCTTTGAGACATCTTCCTTCTGTTTGTATCACGATCTATGGTTTTATATTTCCCCCTTTCATTTATCATGGAATTATTATTTGAGGGAATTTATTTTTGAAGGTGCTTGCCCAACAGTAAGCACATCCGTCCATTTTCTAACCGCTTAACCTGGTCACGGTCGAAGGACAGCTTGGAGCCCTTCCCAGACTGCATAGGGCACAAGCCTGGGGTGCACTCTGAACGGGATGCCAGTCCATCACAGGGCACACACACACTTACTTTGAGGCACCAATTAGCCTAACTGTATGCCTTTGAACTGCAAAAGCTGAAAACTTCACACAAAACCGGGCTGGCATTCGAACCCTTACCCTTGGAAATGAGCAGCAATGGCGCCACCGTATTCGTAACACATATAATCAGGAAAAAGAGCAAATAACCTCCTTCTGATGCTTATTACTCGAGAAATTAGACTTTAGTTTAGCATTTTGCATTTAGTGTATTGTTTTGTAAATCGTATAGGACTTAGGATATAATTCTGTGTTGACTGGATAACCATCGCAGAATGGCCAAATACACCCCAAGCAGGTAGGCTGTGGAAGAGAAGTGCTGTGTTTGCGTGGCTGGAGAGCTGCTTGTGGCACTGAAATGTTCTGTGTCCAGCACAGTTAATGTGTCATTTCCCCTGTCATGCGCAGTAAGTGAACAAATGTTATTGATAGTTCTGAGTGTCTTGGATGTCCACTGGTAATCCTTAAAAATATTGTCTGGCCCCTGTTTTTTTCTATATATGTTGTAATAAGCCCTGTGATCAGATGAAACAGGAAATGGAAGTCACTTTCTGCTGAAGCATGAAGTCAGTCTTATAAAGTTAGACTAGACGGAAATCGTATTTCCTTCCACTTCGTGCTTTATATCGGACCAACATGAGGATGACAGAATACGATGCTTATTTCCAAAGGCTGTGCAGTGTCTCCAAGTTCAAGAAAGACGTCTGAGTGACTGGTATCTCTGGCAAGCCGGTGAGTTTAATCAGGGGTTTTCCACCGTGCATCTAGTTTGATGAAAGCAGAAGGGAGCGACCGGGTATTTTCTTGCTTTAGCTAACTACAAAAAACCGCTTACAGCATTATCCATTATTTCATATGAGCAAATGTCTTGGTAGGAGTCCTTGGCCTATCCTTAGGGAACTAGATAAAGGTAGGTCCAGATGCCAGGACAATATTGCCATCTTTGGAGTGGCTAAGAAGGATTATGGTACGTAGGGTAATCTCATGTTCTGGATCTAGAACAAAGGGCAGTGGCGGCTGCATGCAATGTTAGAGTCCCATGTAGTCTTATATTATAGGAAACAATGCTTATAGAAAATGATTACAAAGTATTACTCATTTCTCATTGCAACAGAGGAACAAGTATGCATGCCAGTTATAAGAATATGCTGCAAGTTTGGTTTCACAATCATTACAATGTTGCAGCTTTCTCAATCCTACTATTGTGGACTCCAACTCTATACTCCCAGTGATCTCATTCTGAAAACTCATTGCCTCCATCTTTTGAAACTCTGTATCTTCAGCATGTATATCAGACACTGGGGTGACCATCACCATGAAGGCAGATCGCAGTTGGGTATTGGGAATCGACTGCTACATCATATGTCTTGTTGCAGTACCTAGACCCACAGTATCCACACAAAATGCAAGTTTTTGACCATAAATCTTTTATTTCTGGTGCAGCCTCATTTTTTTATTACGGTAAACACTGAGATCGGCCCAAACCCCAAGTGGACCTTTCCAACGTAATATCGGCTCAAAGGGAAATCTCTGGCTTCTTGGGAAGCTGCGAGACTTTGGGAGGCGGAGAATACACACACATGTTGGAAGAGACTTGCAACACATCCAAAGAACCAGCAGGAATTATATCGCACGGGAAAACAAGTGGTTACTTATTTTTTGGTGGGGAATTTCTGGCTTTTCACATGTTTACGTTCTCCTGAGTATCGAGGCGGAAATTGCACTTCAGCAACGATGGAGCAGTGATATGTCCAGCAGAGAGGCAGGAACCAGGGGCCGGACCAAGATATATTAGCAACAGCAGAATCACTAAACATGTAGAGAGTTTTGGTTATTTGGCTTTGCCATTTTTTTGTTCACCGTTCTTGGACTAAGCTGTATAAGAAAACACTGTTACAATTAACAATGCTTAATTCTCCTGTATCGTGTGGGGTAGCAAATGGCATACAAGTGAGTTTGGATGATCTTTTCTATGATGGAAATATGTGTTTCCATGGCGATTGATCATTAGCTACATGCCCACAGCAGCCTCAATTAGTCAAATGCAGTCGGCTCCGATTGGACTAATACGCTTGATAGGGTTGCCTGCACTGTCGGGTCAAATGGGCGGGATGTGGGGGGGTACAGTGACTCAGGAAGTACTGCTGGTGTGTGTATCCATCCCCTCCCTCCTCTGCAGTCAAAAGATATGCATTGAGGCTAATTGTTGCCTCTGACTTCTACATGTTGTTGTCTGCATGAGATATGATTCAGACCGCAACCCCCCCCCCCCATAACCATGTACAGGGTAGGGAGATGGAAGGTGGAAACGTTCCAGGCAACTTCAATGTTCTGAGTTCATGAGTTGTGTGATGTGGGGTGTCTTTCAAGCGCCATTTCAGGCACCATTTCATGTTTTTAAAGAGGTGGTTGAAGAAACTGAATCAAAAGTGTGTTCTTGCTAACAAAGGCGCGGAAACGCCTAAGGGGAGTTTACAGAAGATAAGGACAACCCCTGTTCTCGTTTCACGGAAGTAGTCCATTATGTTATTGAACCGAGCAGGGCAAAGATTTTAACATGGGACCTTTAAGCGACGGCAGCTTTGAGTTTGTCGTAGCTGTCCTCACAATGGAATTCCATGTCATGTACAAAGCCCCATCAAGTCTCAGTCGCGTAAACATTTAATGCGATCACATCACTAAAAAGGCCGCATTGATTTTTAAAAGGGAAATCATCTCTCGCCATTTCAGTCCCCGATAATCAGGGTCGAATCATGGCACTGTGAGGCCTTTTTGATGCCCCCCCCCTGGAGGGAGGGGAGTAGGGGGACATAAATGTACAGTGTGCATAAAATGTAAAGGGTTTGGATTCTGCCACTACCAAGGCCTTACTTACGATTCAGCTATCTTGCCATGTTGTGGCTTGTCAGGTCCAGAGCTAGCGATCTTTATCTGACAAGTTAACAGCTTGCATTTTTGCGTATTTTGTATTGACAATGAAACTATGGCAAGACAGCACGTAAATATTGCTGTTTGTCTGATGCTTGGCACTAATCACTGGTCAACTGGGATGATGACCACATCAATAGGTTAGCTAGCTAACGCTACATCAACATGGATATCCATAGCGTTTAGCTTAGTGCTCTGAGGCCCTGCCCCCAACAGCCTGGTCCATAATCCAGTCACCATCATGCCTAAAATTACAGTGTAGATCATTTTTAAACATGGTAGCAAATAAAGATAAGGCGGCTTGTATTCCCCCGTATGTCATCAAAGGTCCTGTTCAGTTCTGTCTGAACCTTCACCTTCATTGATTAATGGGGGGGGGGGGGACAATTTGATTGACCGTTGCCCTCATTGTCAGTGTACCTCCACAGACTCCTCAATCCCCTGCAACAGCGAAGTTTCTGGAACTCTGTCAGTCAGCTGGTAATTCCCTTCAGCTCTCAACACACACATACACACTAACGAGTACATTCCGGCGGCATTCGTGGAAGTTGCTGTTCTCTCTTTTCTTTTTTTTTTCCCCTCTCAGGGCCAAGTTTTCTGTGTTTCGCTGAACCAAGGAGGTCACCTCTAGCATAACCAACTGGCAGCCCTCCATAGTAACTTTACACCCCAATTGCAAACGCAGTGTTCGGTTCAGAAAGCTGTGACATCTATCGAGAGAGAAGACAGAAAGGTTCTTAACTAAATGACATAACAGAAATTCTGCAAACTGAGCCTAGGATTACTATAATTATGATTATTGACCAATGGTTTTACCTGATTTTAATATTGATACGAAACATATTCTTAAAAATATTACACCTGTTTAAACTCTAAACATGACTTTCATTACAAACGTGGTTGGGGACCACATACAGAATTCTCTCTTTGACTGGTTGTAAATCTCATTCAGTGTGAAGCACTACCTTTTGGAAAGGGCTTATACTGATGTTTAATGCAATCAGGCATTTAATGCAATGATGCACTAGATCCTTGCATGTTAGTACAGAATCCAGGTATTATATAACTAAGGTCAGGCAGACCCAAAAGACATATGAACATCATGCAGTAATTCTTGTCTTACATGAAGCTGGGGTTTGCAGGAGAAATTCCTCCCACGCCACTCCATAAACAAACAACCTGTGTGGGCACCATCAGCCACAAAGGGCTGGAACCGCCGCCACAACAATCCATTTAGCGCCGGGTGCTGTGACTGGCGGCCATTTTGGGAGCGACCTCGGAGCGAGGCGCAGTAGGTGTCTGTCTTCAGGAGCAGCCTGGCCTGGGTGTATTTGGGGCTGCTGCTGCTGTAAAACAGGCAGTTTCCAGGACCTTCCCTAGAGCTCTACACCCCTCTTGGGCTCCAGCTGAGCTCTCTTTTCCTAATTGGCCTCCTTATGCTATTAGAAGCAGTCAGGAAGGCCTTGTTCCCTGGCCCTGTCATCACAATAGACATCTAGGTAAATTTTACTAGGTTTGTATGGATGATCTGAAAAAAAATTGCCTTGGCACGTGTATAAACTACATAATCCTTTGAAAAATATATCATCAAAATACTTAATGTGAGTGAAAACTATCAGGTGAACGAGGTTTATTGATTTTAAAAAATAGGTTTCTCATTTTGTGGCATCATTTGACCACATATAAAGCCTGCTCCGTCAGTCTGTGAATGGGTGTTTGTTTTGCTCGAGTCAGAGATAACAGCTTCAAGACACTCAGAAAACCTGTTTCCTCATCCAACGGCCGGCCAGTATAAGCAGGGTGTCGCAGAGCCAAAATGACTGAAGCCCGGTTATAAAATATATAAATCAACAATTAACTGTGATTAATCCTCATCAACAATGTAGGAGGGTGTTTGGTATTGGTAGGGGCGTAATGCAATATTTCAAATACAAAGGTCTGTTTATTGAGGGGTGGAGGTGAATGAAGCCAAATTAAATACTGGGGGGGGGTTACACTTCCCCCCTCAGTACCTACACCCCTAATCAGTCTCATAAACCATTAAATTGTGTTAGTATTGGTGTGCCATAAAAATATACCACAGATACAGGACACATTTAAACGACCAGTCTGATGTCAGATAAAGAATTAAGGCTTTAACGTAAGAGACAATTCACTGGATTTTTCTTTTTTTCTTTTTATTGGTGATTTTCGTAGATTCTGAAGCCTGGTCTTTATACACAGTCAGGCTGCGCATTGCCCGGTTTCCTTGTAGTATAATGATCGAGTTTAAAGGCCTTGACCGTATCACGACAGGTTGGAAATCCACGTGTAGGTGGCATTGCGCTCTCACCGAATTCACAATGTTGTTCGCGTTAAATAGCTAATATAATTCAATTACTATGTAGAATACGGGAAGTAATCTCTGTTTTCCTTGATACTTCCTTAATATTGGTATCTAACGAAAGCGATATAATCTGTCTGTATTTATCTCGCTGACGTCTTGGCTGTATCGGCGCTGAAACAAATACGTGAATGTAGTCGGGTTACATACGTATAAGTTTAATAACCGTGTCGGAAGCGAAATGCAACATCGTTTGGCAGTATGCGTTCATCTACCTTCTTCATTCTGAAGATTCATTAAATTTACCAAGCCGTTGTCCTGATAGACATATTGAATTTTTAAGTTGTATTATTATGAAATCATTGTGCTGTAGCCTAAATTGTGATCCATATCTTCTTGGCGTTTACGCGTTATTTGGATAGGTACCACTTATTGTTTTGTTCAGTTGTATAGATATAGAAGGCTATTTACGGGTTTGGCTTGACTCAGTGCGTCCACCCACTCATTCTTTAATATCCTGAAAAGGGTAAAATAAACAATGAATTGTTTGCCTTTTGTAACGGTGTTACATCGATTACTACATATTTCTTTGTTAAAATACCTTGATTTTACTAGAAGGGGGCAAATTTAAATCTAAAGAGATCACTTAATTGTTAGTTATTTAATGACACTCTGGAAAATGACTTATGTTACACTGATCAAGAGTATACTTATAATACACCGCCGGGCCAAAAAAGTCACCGTTTTAATTTGAATCGGCAAGTATTTAAAAGCCAATGATTGGATCAGTATTACAGCTCAGCAGCGTTACGCAGCAATAAAGTGAAGTCAGCTGAGTACGTGAATCTACTGAACGGCCAGGTTTTCCCGTCAATGGATTTTTTCTTTCCTAACGGCATGGGCATATTTCAGGACAAAAATGGCAAGATTCATCACCCTCGAATTGTCAAAGAGTGGTTCAGGGAGCACGAGGAATCATTTTCACACGTGAATTGGCCACGACAGAGTCTTTACCTTAGCTTAGCCCCATTGAAAGTCTTTGAGATGTGCTGAAGAAGACTTTACGGAGTGGTTCAACTCACCTATCATCAATACAAGATCTCGACGGTAAATTATTGCAAATCTGGATTAAAAACATGTTGAGATGTTGCATAAGCGCGTGGAAGCAACACACTGACGAATTTGCACCATAAAAAATAGCTAAAAGCGGTACAAGAGAAATATTGAAGTGTGCGACGTTTTTTGACCAGTGTATCAGTACCATTTTCTAAAATCCTAGTAACAGGACTGACACACTTACGACACTTTAATATAGCATACTTATGTCCACTAGGTGACGCTAAAACTCAAATTTTGAGTCAGGAGGGCATTGGATTTTCTCAAGGGCTTTCTTACGTGTTAAAAAAACAGACTCTCCAGCCTATCTCCAGATATGCCCATGAATAGAGGAGAGATGGCTATTCCTTCTGTTTTAGTATGTCAGTTATAAGAACTAGTTTAAATACTAATTTTGCAAGTTGAGAGACATAATTATATACACTGTATTTAAGGCTAAACGTTTGTTTTTTCCATCAGTTGCCTAAACATCGTATAAGGACAGGTGACAAATCAAATAGTGAACCTCTGAGTTTGCACAATCAGCGATTATCTTTCAAGCCACGTGCCTTTTGTACATATCAATATTCATCTTCATTTTATGCGCATAGTGCAACGGTATTCTTATCACGAAAGTAAATATGCTACGTGTTGTGTGCTGTATCTATGTATTGCAAAGAAGAGATTCGTGGTTTCTCTGTGGTTCGGTCAGGGTGACACATTTGCCAGGACGGGCATACCTGCAGCATTAAGTAATTCGCTCGAAATGCATACTACGCTGTACCACGTATCAGGGTTTAATTTTATTTCTTTAGTTGCCTTCTCGTTTCCAGACAAGTCGATTACAAGAAGCGTGTGGAGCCGCGTGGGGGAGGGACCAGTATTATGTGAGGATTAGTGGGCAGTCTCCCTGTTTTTTTCCCTGCACTTAAGAAGCGAATCTTATGTGGCGCAACTAGTAAACTAGTAAAACCAGCGCGATCCAGCCCTACCCAGGACTCAACAGCATAAGGAAATAAGATCAATTTATACATTTTAAACAATAACAATACCTTTGTAGATGCATCATGTTGGGCAGGAATAAAAAGGCAGACCTTGCGCACAATGAAGTTACCCCCGATCAGAAGTCGCATGATCCACTAAGAAAGTTAGGTAAGGCACGCAAAGTTTGGTCATTTCCTTTCCCAATTCGAAGTTAGGGGGAGATTGAAAGTCATACTTTGTAGAGGAGCCTGTATATCTAAGACATCGCGTTGTGCGATAATATATACATTACGTTTGCAAATATTGTTTTTCAGCTCGCACGTGGATTTTACGATCTGGTAAATAACGATGAAAATATACAAATCACAAAAAAGCAAAAACCGCGGGTATTGTCCCAGTCTTTTCGCTTTTTTTCTGGTCAGGTTTTTACACTGTTACGCCACTGTCGGGTTTCTAGGTTGTCTGCTGTTGTTTCGAAGTCATGCTTTTGTCATTACTTGTTATTAAACCGTTAATACGGTTTAATGTGTATAATTATAGTTTTATTATATAAAGTTAATAGATCATACTTAACACCGGTGCACTGACAGGACACGCAGAGGAATATCTTGCCACTGGAAAAGTAGGTTTTGGAAGTAGCTTTAACTCTTATATAATTATGTAAGTAAAAAAAAAAAAAACTTATGGTTTGAACGGATGTGTATCCGAACGCAATATTTAATATAAAGCGCCATTTAAAAGGCTGGAGACACTCTAGTGCCGGTGTTTGCTTATAATCTTATAATATTTCACTCAGATGAAATAAGAAAGGAGGTTATTTGAATAAATTCAGTGTCGTGCCACAGTATTAGTTTAAGGTATGGCAGGGTTGCAGGTTCGAGGTCGTCACTCGGTCAGTGCGGAGTTTGCATGCTCATCACTTCACGCGTCTTTATGTGGGATTAGGGTAATCCCAATCCCATCGGCGACTATTAAAGAGAATAACATGAAGTCCCTAAAATGTCGGTCGCTTCGTTAACATTAAAGCGGCGTGTTTTGGCATAAAAACTCAAGCCCCGCCCCCGCCAAGATTAGTCACTTATATTCGGCACCGAATATCGGTATCGGATCAAAAAAAAAGTGAGTGGTATTCACCATAACTAATTAACACACTTGATATCCAGACGATCTGACCAGAGTTGATCCCCTTTTATTGAGTGCACGTAGTTTTTGCTCAGTGTTATTGTAAATGAGGATAAAAAGTATGCAATCAAGTTTTCATCACACATGATGTCTTTACAAAAAAGAAAATGTAACAACTATCAGCATACACTCAATAGGGCTTACATGAAGTCAGATTCAAAATCATTTTCACTGGTAATATTTATTAGATGGCAGTTTGCATTCACATGAAATGTCTCCTTGGGGTTTTGATCATATTTAGATGCATATTTCCCTTATTTGTTTTAACAAACATGAAATACGTATGAAATGTGTAGCTAATAATGATACGAGTGTGAGATCTGTTAAGTTACATGCCGGTCCCACCCAGAACATAGATTAACAGTAACTTGTACCCGTAGCAAAGGCACCTTAGTAAGATTCCTATCATCAAAGTGAGCTAACAAGAAAGACTCAAAACAAATATAGCAACAGGAAGGGGAGACTGTTAATGGGACCAGTGTGATTTGTCATCTAGGGATCTCTTTGTTTTTCAGTGCTTGTAGTTGTGCGCTACACTTAAAATGGAGACTGAATAAGGTGAAGCATTAATATAAAACAGGGGTCTCCAACTCCGGTCCTGGAGAGCTACTATCCAGTAGGTTTTCTATCCTACTTGGCTTCTGATGAGCCACACCTGCTCCTGGTAAAAGTACCCAATTATTGAAGACATTAGTAAATGGAAATTCCTTTTAAATTCCCCAGCATTCTCAAGACCCACAAGACCCTCCACAGAACCATTACTCTAGAGCAGCGATTTCCAAACCATCGGTCGCGACCCGAATGTGGGTCATGGCAAGTTCTGAAGGGGTCGTGTGGCAGAGTTGGAAATGAGAGCATTTTAAAACCAGTGAGCTGCTATTCTGATCCACGATCAGATTTTTCAATCCTCGAATCAACCTATATAAACAGGTGTGCAACTTAGTGCAAATTTAGTGAACACTCAACCAATCCAAGAAGCCAAACCACAGATGCTTAATTTAAAATTCTCTGGCACGTCCAATCAGATTTGTGCGATAGGCACTGAGTGGTGTAAATTGCAGAGTGCACTGCATGCTTAATCATAGCGTTAATGTAAACCTAATTCTTGATATAGGATCACGACTGAGCTGGCATGGTAACAATTGGGTCAGGGTGCAAAAAAGGTTGAGAACCACTGACCTAGAGTGGCGAGAGATGAACGACTGCAGAACCACACATCCGACTATGTCTGTAAGGCTCAGTTACAGCCTTCTGAAGCAATCCATCAATTTTATATGACCCTCTGTATGATCGCTGTTACAGGGGTGAGAGATGCTGTGTCCTCGTGTGGTCATGTCAGAGTTTATAAGGCCCAATTAACACTGTAGTTGTTGTCTTGTTGTCATATTAAAATGCATGCTTTTTGTGTGTATGTACCACTTAAAACCATAATTTTCATTTTAATAGTGTACTATTGTAACATTAGCTCTGGGTAATGTGTCATATGTGAACGTTCAGTCTCATTCTGATGCATGTGAGGACATTCTGTTGGTAGCAGAGAGATGAAAACATTGAGGCCTGACTTCAAATTTGGTGTCTAGCAGTTACCCTTAGCATTACAAACAAAACTACAAAAGCTGATTTGTACCACGCCGCCCCCCCAGCAGTGGCACAGTGGTTAGCATTGTTGCCTCAAATTTCTAGGATCAGGGTTCGAGTCTCCACCATGGTTCCATGTGTGTGGAGTTTGCATGTTCTCCCTGTGTTGTCATTGTGTTTCCTCTGGGTACTCCGGTTCCCCCCCACAGTCCAAAGACATGCTACGGCTAATTGGAGTTATCAGTTTGCCCATAGGTGTGGATGTGTGATTGATGGTGTGTGAGTGGGCCTTGCCACGGGTTGGTGCCCCATCCAGGGTTGTTCCCTGCCTGTAGCCACTGAGATTCTGGACCCCCCATGACCCTGAATAGGGTAAGCGGTTACAGAGGGTGGCTGGATGGCCCCACCCACTCCCGGCGCCGTTGCATAATCCTGTGTCCCAAACGACATTTCAAAGCTGGAGTCGATCCTGTTGGCAGCACCAGCGGTTTTGCACGTCTGCAGTGAATATCGTTTTTTTTTTTTTCCATTGGAGGAGAGGTTGTAGAGAAAACAATACCTTTTGTACTCCGAGATGGGGTGTGACCGCAAACACGCGGGCCGGGAGCAACCGAGATCGGAAACAGGCAGCTGGTTTTTCAGTCCCTCTGGCTTATAATTTTAGGAAGCACATAGAACAGGGCCAGTAAGGAGGAATGGAAACAAAAGCCGGGTGTTGGTCTGCAAAACATAAACAAGGATTGAAGTATTTCATGTGACGATTGCAGTCTCCGTCTCACCATGACTAAGTCTCGACTGACCCACTGATACCCGTGACTCTGAGTGTAGGGACGGGGGTTATGGTGGGGGGGGGGCGACAGAGGAGCTAGGTTGTGGGTGTGGTAGGCAGAATGCCCTTTGCTCTTATCTCTTATTTCCAGCTTTCCAGATGATGAAACTTTGATTTCTTAGATTTAAACTGCTTCCTCTGAAGTTTGCTTTCCCGTGCTGAATGCGTTTCGGTAATACTCTTGTAGTCCACATATTCTGCTAAATACTAAAGACTTTCTCTGGTTTGTCGGAAAAAAAACAAGCACATGTTGAAACGTTGTGTCTTTGTTTTTATTGGTGTCGACCTTCGACCACATTGGGCGTGTTTTCCCAGATTTTTATGCGTCTAATCCGGAGTGTTTTTTATGAAAATTGATAGCAGCACTTCAAAACAGAATTATTTGACTAAAATACATTGAATAAGAAACAAACATAAATATCACCCAGGGATATGCATATTTTAAGCACTTCTAGTGTTTAATAGGAATCCATATGAATGATCATTGTTTAAACTGGTTGTTTTAGATTGCAATTTAAAAGGTTTGCATTGAAGCCTGTTTTTAAAACCATTGATCTACTTTTTTCTGTTTTGCCGATAATCAAGGGGAAAGGACCGGCTTCTCCGGTTTCCTCAGTTAATGATGCATTTGAAACCTATAATGAATGTCACACAAACACATAAAACGATTTTAAGGCTTTATAATACAAATGTGATTCATGGAATTGGTCCTTTAGATTTCACAGAAGTACAAAGGCTTTGTGTCTCCAGACTTGTGACATTTTCTTTCTCTTAGTTTTTCTCGATTGCTTTGGCACGTTTCATGAAACATGCTTTACATTCTCAGGACTATAAGAGCATTTCTCAAAACAGTTCATGCATATAGCATAACACTACTTTTTAGCTGCAGAAGCCTGCAATTTACCCAAAACAATTAGCTCATGTCTCGAAAGCATTCACCTACGATATATTTTAATCTCGCACATTTAGTGGTGTCGTGTTTCGAGGCGAGACGGAGGATGCGAAAGTGGGAGTCGGCAAACAAAGGAAAGTTGTTTTTTTTTTTTAAAGAAACAGAACAGAAACACATGGGAACAAAAAGGGGGGAAGCTACAAGAGAATGTAACGAGAGGCAGGTGGAGTGCAACACAGGAGGGCGGGAACAACAAGCTGTGGGTGTGGCCTGTTAGAGCCACATAGGAGGAGAAATGCGAGGATCAGGCAGGGCAGGACATGACAGCGGACACGTCTGTCCAAAAGTGTACAAGTGAGGAATTTTTTGGGGGGTCAGAGAACAGGGCCAGCTAACATCCCTGGAGGGGTTAGGGTTAAGGACTTTGCTCAAAGGCCCAACAGTGATTCGATTACTCTACCTGCCTCGGGATTCAAACCCACAACCTTCCAAACGCTAATCCCTAACCATTTGAGCTATACACCACCCATTTTTTAACATTCAGTTAGTTGCCATCCATCTGTTTACCTAATAATGTCCCACTCATTTTTTTCTGCATGTCATTAACAATTTTATAAACACGGCTGTCAGCTTAATACGCTGACATTTTTTCACAGTGATGCTGTGAGGCTTCTTTTAACCAGGGGCTGGGGAGGATGCACATTGCTAAAAATTTAGCATCTAAGCTTGGATTCATAATTGTTTTATACATGTATCGATAGTCCTTTTGTCAAATAGGTCAACACTCACCCTTGAAGAGCACAAGCATTACTTGCATGCAGTACGGTGTTTGGATACCTTTGTATGCTCTGCTACATCTCTCTGTTTGAGTGTCTCTGGGTGCCTTCGTCGTCTCAGCCATCCGTCGTCTCAGCCATCCGTCGTCTGCATTGTTTTCACTTTGGGTACAAGGCCGGTCTAAAAGGTCACTTTTTCTTGTTGTCACAGGTAAATGACATTTCAAGATATTTTTCATAGAAATGTTTGGAACTGGCGGTCGCTTTTGTCATTTTAATCCAGATCTGTACAGAAGGCGCCTGCCTGTGGTTTGGCTCCCATAACAGAGATAGGTGATGGTCTGGATTTGATTTTTGGTGCCTCGGGACACAGCGCGGAAATCGAGGCGGACTCCGGATTTGATGCCGTCGGGAGTTTGCGGGAGTTATTACTGCCTGTGAACCTATTAATAAGCGCAGTAATGCCTCTGAAAAAAACCGACTTTTTTTCTACCTGAAGGCGGCAGGTAGCATTGCTGCAGGAGGGACGTTTCAGTGATTACTGGAAGAGCAGAAGATGGGGGGGGGGTCTCTGTGAGGAGCCAGCTTGTGTTTGCAGTCCAAAGATAAGACGAGAGCACAGAACCACACAGTCCGGATTCCCCTTATAGATGCGGATGCTGAAAGTGAGAGTGATTAATTCTGATGAAGATAAAAGGAACTGAGAGGAGTCTACTCTGATGTGGAGGTTATATTGATCAGATCATCTAAGCTCCACAATAATCTAAACTCAAAAAAGAAAGTAATCCCAGGCATGCATTTAGACTAAATTCCACCTGTAAATTGGCCTTAGTGTATATGAGCACTGTGTTGGACTGGCATCCCATTCAGGTTGTACTTCAGCATTGTGTTGCCTGGTGTCGGCTCTGTGACCCTGACAAGTGGTTAAAGATGGATGGATGTAATATCGGTAAGACTTTACTTAAAACAGTCATCATAACACATTGTATACCTTCATAATGCATTATAATGCTTTATGAAGTTCTCATCTATTATGCACTGTAGACACCTTTATAATGCATTATAATGGTCAGCATAAGATTTATGGATGCTTTGTACTGCATTACGAAGGTATTTATAGTTAGAGCTTCATAGAGCAGTCATAATGCATAATAATCATGGCTATAAGGTGTTATGCCTTTTTATAAATAGTAATAGCCTTGTTTATGAATGCATTACTATGTCTTATGCCATTATAGTTATAGCCATGTTTATAATACTTTATGAATACATTATAAAGGTATCTATAGTGCATTATAGATGAGAGCTTCATAAAGCATTCATACTGCAAAATAAACATAATGTGTCATGTCATTTTATAGCCATTATGAAGGTATCTATAATGCATTATTCATGACTGCTTTAAGTAAAGTGTTATGGTAATAACAATATACTTCGTATTAGTAAGATATCACATACTTATTTACTGAAAAGGTTGGATAGATAAATTTGCTATACCGGGAAAGTAAAGCCAGAGGTAGCTAGCATTACAGTCAGGCACACTGACTTATAAGCTGCACAAGGTACTTAGCATAATGACCTCAGTAAGATATCCAGCTGTGTAAAGTGAAAGTGGAACTGAAAGTTGTGTTGGATGACAGTGTCAGGTGTGCAGCAGAATGACAGGAGGCGTCCAGCGGTCCTCAAGCCAGAGGTGTGGAAGATGGATGGAATACGGACTCGAAGCTCCTGTTACTTATACGTCAGTGTAAATCTGACAGTGAAAACATTTTAAATCCTTAAATCTTTAGACGGAATATCCTGATTTATACCCGTCTAAGAGAATTAAGTCGATTACCCTGGGTGTAGTATTCTGAAAACGTAAATAGTTTCTTTTTCTGTATATATATTCTTTTTCTGTATATAGTTTTTTTTTGGAAAACGGGCTTTGGTATGAATTCTTCAGTTTGGGTGTTGAAGATGCCAGGCTGCCATGCCGACCGCATTTATGGCTTGACCCCCCCTCCCCTTATGGGAGCCAAGGGCCACCTCAGCCAGCCAAAGCCACAAGCTGGGCTCTTTTAAAGAACTGACAGATGAGCCTCATTGAAATGCTCGGCTTACATTCTCATGTGTGTGGCGCCGTAGCCGCCTTCTCAGCCCGGGAGCGTATAAAACCACCTTCTGTTCTGGGCTCTGGTTGCCGGGGCAGGAGCTGGAAGCCGCCGGGCTGGGCTGGCACGCCGGTCCGTCGGCACACAAAGGCGGAGGCCCTGCCTCTTTCAGAGGCGCTTAGTGAGCGACGAGTTTTGAGAAGCGAGAAACGGGACCCAAGGGAAGAAAACTTTGCACGGCCATTGTGACCGTTTGGGTCGAGTTGCTCGGCCGTTTGAGCTCTGCGTCCGTGATGGACGGCTGAGTTGCACGCGGCAGTGCTGGGGGCAGATGCTCGGGACAAATTTCAGAGCAGGAAGGGGGGGAGGGGGGTCTTGCCTCCAGGTCTGGCCTCCGCTCAATGGCCGATAGATGGTTGGTATCATGTTAGAGATTCCGTGTGTGACGGAACTGTAGAGACGGCAGGGGGTAAGATGGGAGATTGGCAGAACTTTCCTGGGACTCTACCTGTGTCGGGTTCAATGTGGCTCGATAGCTTATGAATAATTCACCGGCAGCCTAACTTTGACAGGAATCTGCAATGGCCATAAATCCAGCAGCTTGTTCTGCTTCCCATCGCCTGGCTCGAAGTACATTATTCCCAGGAACCTTCAGCAGGTTCTAAGCATTTTCCAAGGGGAATCGTCAGCGGGGGAGTTCCGGGTGAGACGGTTGCAGAGACCGGAGCCTGTGTCATCCAATCCTCTCCATTCCACGGGCCTCGACCTGTCCGTTTCTCTCGGACCTGGAACCTCGAAAAGGCGGCTAAGCTTTGACTTCGGTCTCACATTGCTCAGCTTCTGAAATAAATCAGTTTTACAGTAAGGTTCCTGTTTTGGGTCAGTCACCCAGAATCCTCTTCATGTTTCTTGGCATCATTTTATGCTGAGTGGGGCTGACCGTGACACAATTTGAGTCGGGCGTTTTGAACTTCATCTGTTTCGCTGATATCGTGGGTAAATTTACCAGCACCTTCTCTCCATTTTCAAGACGACAACGGAGAACCCGAGACTAAAATACTCTGCAAAAGCCATCAGAGTATTACGTTCCCGTCGCAGGAAAATTCCAGCGGTTTTCCTGGCAGGGATGCACTGTCGCTTTCAGCTCTCCGCCGGTTCTTCGGCGACTTCGTTTTCCAGAGTAGCACGCTCTGCTCCCGGTGCTCTTTCATCAAAAAGAACCTCTACGACTCTTCTGGGAATTTATCGCACTTTTATCGAACGTCGTGCTAAGGCCCAGCTTCTCCCTAGAGGTCCATAGTCCAGCATTCCAACCATTAGATGTCTGTTTTTGAGATTCGGACTGCGTTTAGATTTAATCATATCATCTCGTGGCCTTGAAGTCGACAATCTGGCCGAATCTTGAAGTCTAGGCCCAACTGTGTCTGTTTTTGTTTCTGTCTCACCGGAGACTGCCATGGAGTCGCATACAGAGCGAGGCCCTTGTATGGGTCATTCCCACAAAAGGTGCGAATGCCACTCCCGGCTGGAGATAGTTCTGCGTTTACGTCTGGAAGTTTCCAGGGCAGACGGCTCGGAGGCTGTCCCACTTTCGGTGCCCTGTGGCAGGTTTCTGTTTACCTCCAGTCACTTGCCGTTACCATCTGCGGGCTGGAGTGACTCCTCATCTGGCAGCCATGGTAACAGGACAGGGAGGCCCCCCTGCTTTTATTACCCCCATCGGTTTATGAGTAGAGGATGCTCTGGTTGCTTCATGTTACTTATCTGCTTCTTCTGCCTCGTGTGCAGTTTTCCATCTTCTCACACTGACAGTCTGGGTTTTACGGCTATTTTAGCAGTGAGACGTGACTCGTCGAGGCCACTAAGCATGCGAGACCAAAGAAAGCTTTTACTAGTAAAAGGGTTGGATGTAAAGTTAGAAAAAAATCTCTTGAAAGCAAAGCACACACCAGGTGACTAAAGAAAAACAGTTAATGGACTCTAAACTTAAACAAGCGGGAAATTTATACCTAAGTTGTTGACCCAGCCGTGAATCACAGTGCAGGTTCGAGAGTTTGACCAGCTGCACTAATTACTTCCAGAAAGTTCCCTCAACTATAGAGGCACATGACGTGACATAGAAGGCAGAAGATACTGAGGTTATACCCACTGAGGGCCAGTGACTGTGGCAGTATATTCATTGGTGTGTTTGTTACTTACATTTTGTCAACAATTCCCTCCATGAAGTAGGACCAAGCTTTTGTGCACTTTAACGCTTTGCTTTGTGTCAAAAAACAGGTACATATGATTAAATTCAATTTCAATATCAAAGGTCATTCCTATGTATTAACACACTGTGCAAAGGAACAGAATATATTTCCTGAAGTTCCAGTGTATAGTACAAAGGAATAGGGAGTGGTATAGCAACAACTGCAATTTTAGTTTTATATAGTGCTTTTCATAAACCCAAGGATGCTTCACAGAGGATCAAAACAAAGGTAATAATTACAAATAAAAGATGGAAGCGATAATGTGACGCAGACTGCAGTCTAATTTAAATCGTAGTGAGAGGGAATGGACAAGATGACAAAGTCAATGATCAGAAATACTGGGTAGCAGAGAGAGAAGAGATGGGAGTTGAGTAAGTTGGAATTGAATTAGAGCAATAGAATTATAAAAATAGAAATAATAAAGATTTTTAAAAGTGCAGTCAGTTTAAAATATAAATAGAAAGTTGCTGGAAAGTGACAGTGCAGTGACACTACATGAGGAGGCAGCACATGTCACACATACAAATGTCAGGAGACCTGATTCCTGGCCACAAATCAGTGTCCATAGTCTACCGGTCCTTTGGTAAGTTGTACTGGGTTCCTGTCAAGTCCTACTGGTTTAAATTTAAGCGGACAGGCCCTGTTGTTTGTTTTGCAGTCTTCCCCAACTAAAATAAGCCAGGCAGCAGCGTGATTTGCCACTCTGTGTGTCTGAGGGGGCGTGTTCCAGCGGGGAGGTGACGTCAGTGCATACCCTCTACATCAGGATCGGCTGGGTGTCATTCATTCAGGCTTATCCATGCACGGCGTTGCCGTGGCAACATGAGTCGGCGCTCTGTGTCATTGTAGCACTTCCTCATATCACACAATGGCAACAGAGGTGCGCTTTTGATTCCTGAATGTGCCCCAACGCCCCTCCCCCGCAGGCTTGCTGGACGACGAGGATGTGAGGCTGATGATGCAGGGCTCCAGCATGGTGAAGGTGCGTTCCCCCCGCTGGCAGAAGACCCGCAGCCTGCGACTTTTGGAGGACGGCGTCACCGTCTGGTGCGAGACCTGCAAGAGCTTCAGGCGCACCAAGGCCCAGCAGACGTGTGAGTGTGTGTGAGGTAGAGAGAGAAAGAGAGAGAAAGAGAGAGAGAATCACCGAGCATGATACTGATCATGGGCGTGTTGTGCCTGTAAGGGTGCTGAGGACCAGGACATACTAGTCATACCAGAAGAGTGGAAGCTACATGCTTGCGAGACAATGGACTTCAGATGAAGATCGGATGTGAAGTCATGAAAATGCTGACCATACAGATAAACTCTGAGAAACATTCTTGGCTAAAATCAGTGTCTGTCGCTCCACTCAAGGCCATAGCGATGGAGTCAACACTGGGGTGGGGGGGGGGGGGGCAAGGGAAAAAATTAAATAAATATTGGGGGGGGGCCCAATGGGGGGAAATCTGAAAATTGGGGGGGTTTTAAGGAGGGTGGGCCC
>JABJVO010000116.1:640878-657223 GCA_026770805.1 Boulengeromyrus knoepffleri
CCAGGGAACGCCCCTGGGGGGGCCCAGGAATTCCTGGGCCCCTGGTAGAGCAAACCTATCCTTCCCCGGCGTTTTATTATTCAATTGCCGGGGCCCCCCCCCCCCCCCCCCAGCTACACTGATTTCACAGGCAAGGTGGAAACGAGACCTAAAACCGGCCAAAACTGATTTCTCCTTTCTAATTGCCTCGAAATATAGCCGCCATTAGCCCAGCTCTGACATGTGTGCCCCGCCCCCGACCCACAGAAATGTGACCGCTCTGCCGACGGGCGATTGGACCCGACGGAGATCGAGGAGTTCTGCCGCGAACTGATGCGCCGTCCCGAGTTGGACGCCGTGTTCCATCACTACTCAAGCAACGGCTGCGTTCTGACCACCGCTGAGCTGCGTGACTTCCTGGGCGACCAGGGCGAGGACGCCTCCCTGGCCCACGCCCAGAAGCTCATCTCCACATACGAGCTCAACGAGTGGGGTACGGGCTGCCTGAAGCCGCCTGACGGTCATCCTCTTCCTTAACATCTCATGGCTTTTCTTAGCAGGTAGCACAGGGGCTCTGTGATTAGCGATCTAGCCTCACCCTTCCAGGGCTGACGGCTCGAATCCCCATATGTGCGAGCCGTTGGCCTGTTTTCCCCGTGCTCGTATCAGTTTTCACCTCGCGGGGAATTGGCTTCTCTAAATTGCAATTGGAATTGGCCTCAGACTCACCATTATGCATTATGACCAGATAGAAGTATTTTTTTCTTTTATGCAAGGGGTGGTGGTTAAGGACAGCAATGGGCATTGCTGTTGTACCCTTGAGAAGGGACCCAAACGTGATGAGTCTAGTGAAATGCGTAGTCAGACAGGACTGAAAGTTGCAATGGATGACAATGCCAGTCGCGCAGCATAATGACGAGAGTCACGTTGCGATCCTCCGATGGCCCCACAGCCCAGAAGCACCAGTACATGACCCTGAACGGCTTCGCCATGTACATGCTGTCCCGGGAGAATGACGTGTTCAACAAGGACCACTCAGTGGTGTATCAGGATATGACCCAACCCGTGACTCACTACTTCATCTCCTCCTCCCACAACACCTACCTCACCAAGGACCAGGTGACCAGCGCCAGCAGCACAGAGCCGTATATCAGGTACTGAACCACACGACCCGCTGCCCAAAACCTGCATCTGCTAACTGCAGACCCACATAAAGATGGGGGAATGCCAGTGGGTGGAGTTAATGCACACCGCCAATCACGGTTGGCTTTAACCCAATTGGACGACGATTAAACCAATAGGAAATACCATTTCTGCTTTCCTCGTTGTACCTGTCACCCTGCCCTGCTGGTGGTACATCCCAAAATGATGCTGCCTTTGTACCTTAGAATAACATACCATGCACACCCAATAATAATGCACTTGGTTGCCTGTAAAATTTGGAAAACAAAGCAGCATAAACGACACAATGCATTCTTGTCCATTCTTGTCATTGTCACTATAATCTAACCCTACCAGACTGACGGCAGTAGTCAGCACGATGTTGATAGTCATTCTCATTGTTCCCGCAAACATGGGTAGGAACATTACACCCGTGAAAGCTTTAGTTATAAGGACACTAGGGGGCCATACATTGAAGGCCACATTAATACTATGACTGAAGCACATGGCTCAGTGTTTCATAGCAAGTCTGCACATCCTCTATGACAGGAAGTATCTCCAGGGTTGGGCTACTGAGGCTTAAGCCCCGAATGTTTTTAGCTAAGTCCTGAATCTTCTTTAGTCATGTCGTCTTTGTTATACAGCTCTGGAAAAAATTAAGAGACCAGTCTGTATATTTTAAAAAAAAATCATGCATTTTTAAATCCTGGTTCTTCTGAGACAGCAGCACACAAGACCAAGGTGAAGCTGGAGACACTGGGAACGACCAGAAACCAGCCAGGAAGAGGGAGGAAGTGACTCTCTAATGCCAACTTATCCAGCAGTGCCTCATAAATTGGACGATGACCTCAAGTGACCTTCATAAAGAATGGGAAACGTTAAGTGCAGGTGTGAAGTGCACTGCTAGGACAGTTACCAGCTTCCTAGAAGCAGGACTGAAGTCCCATAAACAAGGAAGAAGCCCTTCATTAATGAGAAGCAGGGAAGAGCCAGGCTGGAGTTTGCAAAAAAAAAAGTAGATTTTACACCATCGCATTCCCATAAACTGAGAAATGAGTGAAGTGAAAATTTTGCTGTGGTCTCTTAATTATTTGCAGAGCTGTATGTATATAATGTATAATGCGGTTTTGTTATCATGAAACATCAAATTCAGAGCCACAATGGGCACGGAACTAACATGTGTTGAAGGGAATAGACAGACCCAAGCGCTAAGTGTAGAAAAAGCGGTAAATATGTCGTGAAATAGTTTGATGCAAACTATTTGCCCAGCAAATTTTGCTCAGTAAATTTTATTGTGGTGACCGTCCCCCCCCCTCCCCCAGTCTCTGGGCTTAGCTCTGGATGTTTCTAGAGCCTAGTGACACCCCTGATCCTTATATGGCAGTGTTTCCCAATCCGGTCCTTGGGGACCCATAGACGGTCCACGTTTTTGCTCCTTCCCAGCTCCCTGTGAACCGCTGGCAGGGAGCTGGGAGGGAACAAAGACACGGAGCGACTGTGGGTCCCTGAGGACCGGATTGGGAAACGCTGCCATATGGCACAGCAGCCCTGATCATTCATTGTGTGTTTGTGTGTAGAGCTTTGAACCAAGGCTGTCGCTGTGTGGAGCTGGACTGCTGGGACGGGGACAAAGGAGAGCCTGTGATCTACCACGGACACACCTTAACCTCCAAGGTGCTCTTCAAGGAGGTCATAGAGACCATCTCCCAGTACGCCTTCAAGGTAAGTCATAACCACCTTCAGTAGGTCATAGCTCAACTGTCCTGGTTGGTTCTTTGAGATGGGGAGGTGGAGATATTTCCTGGTGGAACCCGGGCTCCTGGGATTCCATCGCCTGGCTCTGTCTCCACCGCAGGCCTCGCCGTACCCGCTGATCCTGTCCCTGGAGAATCACTGCAGCGTGGAGCAGCAGTCTGTCATGGCCAGACACCTGCGCGCCATCCTGGGCCGTCGGCTGCTCACTAAGCCTGTCAGCGATCAGCAGCTGAAGCACCTGCCCTCCCCAGAGGTGTGTCCCACCCCCCGCTTTAGCATCACCTGCCTCCTCCGATTCCCAGCTTCCAAATTTCAAAAATCTTACCACACAATGAAAAATCGCACCATTCAATGGACACTTAATACACGAGAATAACACATTGAATCGAAATAGGCGAATCTTAGATTTGTTTTGTACTGAATTCACGTATCTAATTGGAATTTCCCCTACCAGTGACAGATTTTGAGTGACACACAATTAAACTTTACACTGCATGTGTATATATTTACATTATATGATCAAGGTGACAGTGACTCATCTAATCGGTAGATGTGTATAATTGTCTGCCTTACCCGGCCTCAGGAACATCCCTCTTAATGGTCCAGCAGAAGTCAGCTGGTCCCTCTTGCCTTGATTTTCATTTTTCCATATCAGAGAGAAAACAGGACCCTGTGCAGACGGGTCCAAAGTCTTACAGCCTGTTAACGCTGGCAAAATAAACCTACGGCACTTTGCACCCTTCTGTAAAGTCATAAAATGTTCACAAATAGAAATAAAATAATTTTTCTTAAATTTAATTTAATAAGGAGTTATATACTATCAAAAATAACCTAAAAATGACATCACTCAAAAATGAGAGGTGTTAACAAAATTCTGACTGCATTTCTGAAATCAGTATTAAAAAGTTCATAAAAGACGGCCCTTAGATGTTCTGGCAAAATCCTTGTTGACCAGTCTAATGAAAGCAAGACCAGTACTAACATATATTGCATGATGTACAATTACGCAAACAAGATGAATGATTATTATGACTCACAGATACCTGCTTGTTTACACATGTCAGGTGTAATAATGTGTGGATTGCATTTATTATGGTTGGTGCAATTGCTTTTGGTGTAACTGACCTATGGTTTTATTGACCTATATCAAAGCAGTGTTATCCCCAGGGGTAACTGCGGAGTAATAATCCCATTAACAAACTCGCTTTAAAGCCTCAAAGATCAGGATTCCTTGTGGACTTTGTGTTCTTCACTTGAACAACCTTGCATTTCAAGTGACATTTTGCAAGCAAATGTAGCTGTTTAACAGGTGAAGGGGACAAACAGATGATCGATGCTCTCAGGTGTCCGCATGCTGGCCTCTGGCCATTGGGTGACCTTCACCGCATGGCCGTAAAGTTTTTACATGAAGCTTTGCTGTATGTCCGGCATCTTTGGACCCCGGATTTTGGACGGCGCTGTTGAAAATGTTTTTGGCCTGGCTATCAGGCACTAACAGCCAGAGCTCTTTATTCCTCGTGCCGTTACAGGACCTGAAGGGACGAATCCTGATCAAGGGGAAGAAGGAGACCTCTCAGCTTCACAAGGTGGACAGCTTCACCAACACCGTTCCGGGTACCGAGGTGAGGCTGGGGGGGGGGACCAGGGCAGGAAAGAGCCCCCGATTATCAGAATGTTGGAGCTCAAGGTGCAAGACAAAATCACTGAGGGTCCAACCGAAATTAATGAGGCGACACGATTCCAATACTCAAGTCGCAGTCATGGACTGATACGCACCCATGCAAACTCAGGCCTGACACATGCCAGGGCGTAGGTTTGGTTTCGACAAATGGACCCCGAACACACACAGTCCTCCCACGATTTTGGCAGGGACATGACCCCATCATCCATACCCAAATCTTTCCCCATATGCGCACGATCACGCCGAAGTCTGGAAGAATGGGCAGAAATTTTTCTGAATGTTCTACTGAGTCTACTGAAGACAGTCAGACACTAGCTTTAGTAATCAAGAGGGAAAATTGCGGTGCAAACATTGTCAACATCCACACACTTTTGGGTTCCATTTATCCTGGTTTTCCTGGTCTCCTGGACTAAAGTGGGTCCATTGTGCTTCTGCCCGCGATTAGACTGTATCCTCCAAGCTGAGTCCGGAGCTGTCGGACCTCGTCGTGTACTGCCGCAGCGTGAACTTCCGCGGCTTTGACCACGTCTCCGCGAAGTCCCCCAGCGAGATGTCATCATTCTCCGAGAACGACGCCCTCAAGCACATTAAAGAGTCAGGTGAGAATGCCAGGGGCGGACCTACCACCAGGTATTACATCATCATAGGACGGCCCCCTGGAATTCACCTCTCGCTTAGCTGCCGACCGAGACTAAAACTGATAAAACAATGTCCTATTTATGTAATGACTTTGGATAAAGGGGGGTGTTTGAGTTCACGAACGTGTGTGTGTGTGTGTGTGTGTGTGTGCGCATGTGCATGACCAAGAGCCTTTCTCACCTTTCCTGTAGGGAAACTATTTGTTCGGCACAACAGCAGGCAGCTGAGCAGAATCTATCCCTCTGGCCAGAGACTGCAGTCCTCTAACTACAACCCCCAGGATATGTGGAACGCTGGCTGTCAAATGGGTCAGTGGCTGATGCATTCTGCCTGACATTGTATACTAGTTGCCAAAATTGCAGAAGCACCTAGCGTTTTTGGCATTACGCTTTAAAAAGTACTGCACGGATATTGGCGGTAATGTTTATAAACAGTCAAAGAACGTTTAGAAATATTATACACTGGGTGATTAAATGAGCAACTGGAGTAACTGGAATAAAGTTCTGCGATCTCTAAAAATCGGAAGCGTTTCCGCTATTTTGGCCACTAGTGTATGTGTTCAGGTAAATAACCATCAGAGGTTCTTTTTAAATGGATGCAATTAAAATGATTACTTTGACAGGTTCTACAAATATATATATATAGAGTGCATTGGCTATAAATAGACCTGACACACATACACACACACACACACATATATAGTATATATATAGTTTCATCACGCCCTCCATCTTACCACCCCCCCCACACACCCTTCCACCGCAGTGGCCCTCAACTTCCAGACTCCCGGGGAGCAGATGGACCTGAACCAGGGCCGCTTCCTGGCTAATGGCCGCTGTGGCTACATACTCAAACCCAGCTTCCTGTGTCGGCTCGACTCCAACTTCAATCCGGAGAACACGGGCGGTGGTCCGGGACACATCCCTGCACAGCTCACCATTCGGGTATGGGCCGGTCCAGGGGTGGGGGGATCAACGCTCTCCCCACTGGTCTGTTCTGTTCCAGTAATGGTGGTTCCAGTGGCATGTAATGCAAGATCCAGATCCAGGAAAAACCGTAGCTATAAATGAGGAATTATGGCTGCTTTTAAGGGGATGGTATTCTACTCAAAGTGATGGGAATGGGAGTGGAAACATCTTAAGAAACCCTTAGAGATGCCATCAGACTGCCGGTTTCTCGTGCCCTGCAGCTGGGGTGACAGTCTCTGCATTCCATCTCCCTCCTTTCTCCTCCTCTTCTCCTCTCCTCAGGTGATCTCAGCTCAGCAGCTCCCCAAAGTCAACACAGAGAAGCCAAACGCCATCGTGGATCCGCAGGTGTGGGTGGAGATCCACGGCGTGGGCATCGATAACGCCCGGAACAAAACGCATCGCATCGATAACAATGGTGCGCCACCTGCTGGCCGTTCTCAGTAACGTAGCCTCGTTTTATCTGTTATTCATTCATCCGTATTCTAAGTGCTTGTGCCGGTCAGGGTCTAAGCGTCTGCTCTCTTATGAGTGTTACATTTGATGTTTTTATGAACAAATTTTGTTTTTGGAGTCTGGAGTCGGAGTAGGCGGGGACAAGGTTGTTCAGAGTGGTGGGTGACTCAGTGGACTAAGTCACTATGCCTTTGCTCAGATGATCACCAGTTCGAACCCCGGCCTCAGCAGAACAGTCATATGTCAGTGGGCCCTTGAGCAAGGCCTCTGACCCCCAGCTCCAGTGCTGCATGACCCTGCACTGTTACCCCCGAGCTATGGAAAGAAAAATGGGTTTGGTGAAGAGAAGCATCCCAGTGCACTTACACTTGTACTCATGCAAACAAAGCATGTTTGTTTATAGAACAACACTGGCTCTTGGGTAAAAACCTGGCTTGCTTTGCAATGAGCATGATAATTAATATTTTGTCGTCTGATTGTGTCACTGTCGGTGATCACTAGCTAACCCCGCCCACTTCACCTCCAGGCTTTAATCCCCGCTGGGACTGCACACTGAGCTTCCAGCTGCAGGTGCCGGAGCTGGCTCTGGTCCGCTTCGTGGTAGAGGACCACGACCACACTTCCAAGAATGACTTTGTGGGCCAGTTCACCCTGCCCTTCACCAGCCTGCGCACAGGTATGCTCGCCTAGTTAGCGGCCCCGAAGGAACGCCTGAAAATTCCCGTCTGAGTACTGTTTACTTTCTAATTACTGTGTGCATCCATCATTCCAACGCCCTTTTCGCTGTAAAAGATCTAGGTAACACTCATAACAGACCCAAGTTTACATTTGTCTGACGATTTTATCCAGTGCAGCTAGCAGAGGGAAGGGTTAAAGTTTATTTGTACTCCCCTGGATTTGAACCCATGCTCTTTGCATTGATAGTGCAGTGCTCTAGTTGTTGAGCTACAGGAGCAAAACAAGTTAATTATTACCGTTAATTTCATAGGAATGGCCAGCAAAGATGGTATTTACCCTGTATGCCAGTCAGTGTTATAGTATTGGTTTTTAATTTTATTTTTTTTAGTACTATTTTCAACTTTGATTTGAAATCCAGTTTAGTTTCAGGTTTCCGTGTAGTTGTATTAGTTATTATTTTAAAAATCCATTTAATTTATTATAGTTTCAGTTTAAGTTGTAATTTTATTTCTAGGGATGGACTGAAACTTGTAGAGCTATTTTATGTGTCTGATCTTGACAGAATGCTACATGAATACACGATGGACACAATGTAGGCCTACAAATGTCTTTAAAATTGGCAAACCTGTTCTAGGTATTATTAACGGTAATGAAAGAAAAACACCATTACTTTTACTTTTTGTTATTTTATATGTTATTTCAGTTAGTTTTGGAAACAATTTTTATAGTTTTCACTCAGTTTTAGTTTTTAATTTTAAGCATCTTATTTTGTTTCCAGAAAATGTTTTCTTAGGTTTTAGTTAATGATGAAGGTGTCATTCCTCTTCCCCCAGTGGCATTCTGGGTAAAATACCAGAACTTGCTCCCAGATCTGGTTAATCTCCACTGCCCTCTTCCCAGGTTACCGGCACGTCCACCTGCTGAAGGAGGACGGATCCAACCTGTCGCCCGCCACCCTATTCATCCACATCAAGGTGACCCGCAAGGGCACCACCCTCAGAACTCTGTCTAAGCTCATATCATGACTCCGCCCCTACTCCCCTTCACTGTGTTGTGATGAGCTTTATGTCACTTCCTGTGCCCCTTTGAGCGTCCCAATGATGTTGAGAGTGATGTCACCCTGCTGCGAACAGGAAGTCACCACTGTGGACTACAGCGGCGGACAAAGCTGATTGGCTGTGTTTGTGTCTAGACCACATTGACAGTTGAAATGTCATGTGCCAATGCAAGACCACATGGGATAAGTTATCACTGCTGAGGAATCCTTATGCTTGCAGGCCTAGTTCCTGGTTAAAAAGACTGAACCCTGCATTTTTAAACGTGACTATATATGGAAACTTCCCACCCCCAACATTTTCTGTTTGAATGTGACTCATCACTCCCTGCCCCTGAAGGACATGCACGCTCTACTGGATCTTCAAACCCACTACATCCACTTCACAACAGATTTGCCAGCGACGTGAGGCTTGGCTGCAGCACTCACCACCTGCAGGGGCAAATGTGCGGTTTTAAGGAGCTTCACTCGAGAGCTGTACAGACGAGCTTAGCCTTCCGCTGGGAATATGCTAATTTAGCCCCGCCCCTCTGGACCTCGGGATCGCAGCTGGCGATTGTAGCGTAAACCTCACCTGGGGCCCCACATGTCAGCTAACTGTGCTGCTCCTAAGTCCTATATGCTTTTGGCATTCCTTTACTGAAATTAGCCTACAGTTTATGTGCCTTCGTATTAGCAGATGCTGTCAGGTGCTTTGTTACTATTCTGGTTGACATCCCAGACAGGCAATCAAGGACTCGCATATTACAATGCAAGCTTGTGTCCTTAGGGAGACCTTAAAGTTAGTCATAGACTTAAGTATTTGAGAGCTCAGTCAAAAAACTGACAGAATGGCTTGGAGCACAAAATTGGTGTGTGATTTCAGCTTGATATTGTTGCAAGTTGAGTTTCAAGTATCAAACCAAGTTCCTGTAACTGCTAATGGTGAAAACTAAACAAACATAGCCTAATCTTTGTTTGGTTGTACATTTAAAAATCATTTAATATTTGGAACTTTTTTTTTATTTCATTGTTTTTTAGCTGTTTTAATTAACGTTTGTGATATTTTTCTATTTGAATCAGCTGCTTCAAGTGTGAAATTTTTACCTGCTCTTTCAGCTTCTCTGCATGAAGTTGCTGCTGCTTTAACTGACACGGTTCTCTCAAACGGTGTGACCACAGCACTGTTCTACTGTCTCGGAAATACCAGACAGCCGGAGTCACCCATCGTGTCACACAGAAGAGGACACTGACTCCCACATGTGAAGAAGGAAGAATGAAATCCGCCCAGAGCAGGAAGCCTTTTGGGTGGAAGACCTGTGGTTAGGGACATGGACTGGTAAAAGGAAGGATATTTATTCAAGACTCTCAAAAGAGGCTGTTGTAGTGTCAGTGCTCAGAATACTTACCCTACATTGGTCCAAAAAATTAGTCTCAGATTAATTAAGTTTCTGTTGCATAAAAATATATATTTATGACAAACATCTACATTACGGCTTGTCTTAAAGCAGTGTTTCTCAAGCTGGTCCTTGGGGACCCCAGATAGTCCATGTTTTTGCTCCAGCTCCCTACTGAGAGCTGGGAAGGAGCAAAAGCATGGACCGTCTAGGGGTCCCCAAGGACCGGATTGGAAAACACTGCCTTACAGGAAGCTGCTGGCCAGTTGGCTGTAGGTCAGCTTGGGCCCTATATCTCCGACCCAGAAAAATGAACGCCAGTCCTGCTTCTCTGTGGGACTGACACCCTTTTAGACCATAGCAGGATGGATGTTCACAGAAGGAGATGGAGATGGATTAAATTACTATTAATGATTTAATATAAACAAAAAATTACCTAGTAACTAAAATACAAGCAGTGTGTAAGTTTATAAGAAAATGTGTTTCGTAAATCTCTTTTTAAAATGCTTCTAAGCATGTTTCTATTTCATATATTAAAAAAACACATTTTTAACTTTGACATATGTGTGAGTGGCTTTCAGCCAGTCCTTTGTCTATATGTTTTGCTTACAAAATATATAGAAATTATACTATAATTATTTTATGCATATTTTAATACATTCAGAATGTCATCACGCTGACTGTATAAATCAGTAGGTTGTTATACTATACTTAGGTTGTATCAGATATTGGCAAGTAAGTAAACAAACCTACCCATACACCCATCTTCCAACAGCTTATCCAAGTACTGGGTCACTCGACTAAGTATATACTGCAATTACTAAATACTGAAATTACATGGGCTGGTTACAGAAGACTGTGATTATAATAGAAAATGTAATTTCATGAATTCCCTCGTGCTATGGCTTAGTTATAATCCATACCCCCGTTTTCAATAAACACTTATTTCATCATTGTAGTGATCCAGTATGTATGCCATGAAGGTGCACGATCTTATGATTGCTTTTTACTGTAAGAGAATAAACTCAGCTGAAGAGGAAACGCAACAAAATCAACTAATTAGGATCTTAACTAAATAACACAATACTAAAGTGTAATAAAGAAAATCAAGAAATTCATGCTTTTTAATAACGTCAATTACACAACACATTATCAGATGTATTACTATCCCTGTGGGAACATCCTAACATTAGACCACACGTAGACGCTTCGTCTTGAACTGCGTGAAATGTATACCGATGAGCCCAAAACTTACGACCACCCCCACGTGACACGCATAAGGTTACCTATCTCCTAAGAACTGCGCGCGTCGACGGGGGCCATAGTGGTCTCGTGTACGCATGCGTGGTAGCGGTAGTGACACGCAGTATTTCTGGTGCATGAATTTCAAATACGTATTTTAATGGTCGGACATTAGAGCCAAAAGCTGACAAGTTGCATTGAACCAAACCAGTTACAAGCTCCATTCAGGCCTACAAAATACACCAAAACGTTTTCGCATCTCGTGGATATGGTCATAATTATGGCTCATTGCTGTATATTCTCCAGTACAAATCACTTGAGCACCATCCTGTGGTACTACACACGAAAACTACAGGTTTCAACATTTGGCTTTATGTATATGTTGGGGGAAAGTTTTGTTAACCAAACATGCATGACAAATTCATAGCTCCACGACTAGAGGCAATTCAGTAAGAGAAAAACACATTTTTCGATCAGCACGCCACTGCTAGCTGACATAGATACTTGATAGGCGGGGTCAAAAGGCGAGCGTTTCATGAAAACTACATGTACCAGGAAGCCTTGCGAAAGGCGTGGCGAGTACTGCTGGGCCACATTGAGCCCTTGTCATTTCCTGGTTAAAGATGGCGAATGAGAATGAGACAGCACCGAAGCCGAAGAAAGAAGAGGAGATAGACGATGACCATGTGCACTGCAGCGACTGCGAAAATGAAGAGCACCACTTTAATGATGGGTGAGGGAAATGGTGCCTTTTTAAAAACCATAGGCGATATGTCACGTTTGTACTCGTTCACGAACTATCGTCTTTTAGTTAACTGGTCCGAAGCAACCTAATTGCTAATACGCCCAGCACTTGCTGTTATTTCATTGGCAGAGAGGTGTTATTGATGGCTTACATTGCCTACTGATTGGACACTTCATTTGTCAGTTATTATTATGGGCGGGACCTGTCGCTTCGTGGCTTGCCGAAGCCGATGCAAGAAGCGTTAGAAATGGAAAAATCAATGGGAACAAGCCATCTGTTTTAAGACGATAGATGAAATAGGAGTCAAATTTCAAGCAATCTTCGACCGCTCAACTTTGAATTAGCTTATTAGTTGTCTGAATGATTGGTTAAACGCTTCAGTTGCTCGAAAGTGAATAAACTTAAGTGATGACACTTTACAGTCTGCCGCACCGTAGACAAAGCTGTTGAATTTCTTGCGTCCGAACGCCTTACAGTTGTCAGCTGTTGAGTTACAGCGGGGGTACTTTGTGTTGCAAATACCGAAGTAGCTTTTTCCGCAACGAAGGAACTCCTAATCGCCCGTGTCACGTTGCTGCGTCTGTAAACCCACACCGCATATCTGTCTAGCAAGCCGAGCTCATTATCCACATGTAAGTGATGCTAACAGCCAAAGTGGCCAAAATCACTTGGACATTATCTTGCATTAAGACATTACCTAGTTAAATAGCACGCATCCTGTGTTTAAATAACTGAGGGGAGTGAAATAAAGGTTATGTCGAGCGACGCTGTCCGCGAGCCCCGTGGCTAGCCGGCTAGCTAGCTGCTTTGTCAGAGTGGCCGGCTAGCTGTGCTGCAGCTAACGGGGCAGCCCCGAGAGGCATCTCCGCTTTCCAGGCATTGTCCTGCTCCTCAAGGTCACATACCCAAGCAACTAGTACCACAGCGTGATTTCGCTCTCTCTTCACAAATTTGCCCAGATAAATCGAGATATTTCGTCGGGGAAGTGGAGGAATGTGGTAACGTGGCTAACCTTAGCTGTGACACCGCTGCGCTGCCAACCTGCCTTTTGTCTTGCTCTAAACTCTGCGGATTTTTACTAATTTGAATACTTCTGGTTTGTTAAAATGAAATATAACTTCTCAGAATGATATACGTGCTTACTTAATTAGATTTTCCAGCGTTAAATAATGATAACTTTACGTCATTGCTGAATGAAGCGCTTAAAACGTGTTTATTTTTATTGTAAATGTTGTTTTGAGTTAGTTGCATCTGGGGCAAAACGAAGCAGTTTTGTCAATTAAATTACAAAAAAATGAGGTTACTGTCATTTTTGTAATAATATTGTTAATGACATTAACAGAATAAGCAACATCATAATCGATCAGTGTTTAGAGCTGTTACTTCAAGCAAATATACATAATGTGATCTTGATATGACTGTTGGTCATCTCATAAGCCTTGTATCCTAATGGGTTATAGCAAACTACACTTGCATTTAATACAAGACATAGGTGTGGCATAGAGTAGGTAATGAGCTGATGACATACAGTTACACAGAAACATGCACGATCTCGCTTTGTATGGAAGGGTGGAGAGGTGAGAACCCGGAACAGGAAATGCTCCTGGATATGGTTAGGCTTTTGAAGGTAGTAGAACATGTTTAACGCTGTGCATTGTCCTTCTCAATCAAACCACGTGTCCTTTGGTCATGTGACACACCATATGTCCTATCCAAATCCCCCTCTTTCCATGCTTTCTGCTCAGAAGTGAATTGGATTAGTCTGAACTCCTATTTAATAGTCATCCTCCTCTCTATTTGGTAATACAGATTCTAGTTAATCTAGGGGGTTGGGTTCTGCCAGGTCACCTATAGTTGCTTCTTTTGGGGAACTGTGGTTCCTCTTCTGCTGCGTTCTGTTTCCTCCAGTTTGGTTCATCAGATAGCTGTGTACAGCTGTACCAAGACTTGCTTCTATACCGGCATATGCACAGACTGAACTGCGGGCTGGTCAGAATTAGTAAGAAAGGGCTCCTTATATTTTACGTTGTACAATTGGCCTTGTGCTGCACAATAGTCTTGAATCCAAAGGCTCACCATTCCTTTGTGGATGAATTCCCTTTATGCATGCGAGTACCGTATCCTTAAATGACCCATTATGCTGATGGTTAAGGTTTTGAGGCTGCGGCAGAGAGGAGTATCGCTCTGTTCTTGGGCAATGATGGAATCTCTTGTTTGGAATGTCTACGGGCGGCTGTGTGGTTTGGATTGGGGATCTATGGCTTTTGTTATTGTGGAAGAGACCGATCCCTCATCAAATTAAATGAGTATTACATGATGCAGCAGAGATGTTTGCTTTGTTTCCTTGCCGCCTTGCTGAAAATCCCATTGTTTTGGTTGTTGTCTGAACACTTGGGTGGCATAAACTTTCTCCTGCAAGTTAGGCTACCGTGAAAGTTTGTTGGCGAGAATCAAATTTTGACTTTTTAAATACATTAAGATGCTCTGTGGTGCTCGTTTTGGAGGAGCATGTCTACTAACATCTCAGGAGTCAAAAGGTCGTTGTGGTGTTTTTAAAATGTTTTTTGAGGAGATTGATGTGTCCTCTTTCCTCAGGGAGAAGAGCCCAGGAGACGATAGTGGCGCCAAGAAGAAAAAGAAGAAACACAGGAAGAAGAAGGATAAATCTGGAGGCAAAGAGACCCCTCAGGATCCCCTGGCCAAGGTGTGTGTGTGTGTGTATCTGTGTCTGTGTCTGTGTGTGTGTGTCTGTGTCTGAGTCCTGGACCTCTGCTGTTAACCTGATTGGGTGTTCCCCTAACCCAGGTGAGCTCGCTTCCAGCAGACAAGTTGCAGGAAATCCAAAAGGCCATTGAGCTCTTCTCCGTGGGCCAAGGCCCGGCCAAAACCATGGAGGAGGCGAGTCGTCGAAGCTACCAGTTCTGGGACACGCAGCCTGTGCCCAAACTAGGTAGGAGGGCCCAGTGATGCACCACTAGGGATGTGTTTTGTTGTGACTTATGTTGTCGTCACGTATACGGTTCTTATAATTTTGCCACCGGCTTGTGTGTGTGTGGGGGGTGGGTAGTTGCATGTTTTATCTGTGTGCGGCGGTTGCTAAACGGACATCCTAAATGCCTATGCAGGTGAGGTGGTGACATCACATGGCTCCATCGAGCCAGACAAAGACAACATCCGTGAGGAGCCCTACAGCCTCCCGCAAGGCTTCTCCTGGGACACCCTGGACCTGAGCAACCCCGCAGTGGTGAGCAGTGGTGGTGGCTCTTGGTGGTTCCTCCCCCATGAGCGAGGCGCGGCGGCCTTCCTCACCTGTCTGATCTCCTTCCTCACAGCTGAAGGAGCTGTACACCCTGCTGAATGAGAACTACGTGGAGGACGACGACAATATGTTCCGCTTCGACTACTCGCCGGAGTTCCTTCTCTGGTGAGTGCAGTTCCCCGCTGTCCGCGAGGCGGCAGGCCGATTCCTGTGAAACCTAGGGGGTGGGGTGTGGCTCATCGATTTAAGCTTCCGCGCCTGTGAACAGAAGGTCGCTGGTTTGAGCCCTGGTCTCGGCAGAATTGTCACTTGTCTTCTGGGTCCATAAGCAAGGTCCCTAAGCCCGTGAAATACCACAGGGATGTCCGATAAATAGGCCAATCATTGCACTCGCACCCCAAGCTACCCTCAACTGTGTGTGTGTGTGTGTGTGTGTGTGTGTGTGTGAGCGTGAGCAAGATGGAATAAGAGAAAACAATAATTCCAGTTTCCCTGTACTCATACTTGTGCAAATGGCCGCTAAAGGATCATTTACATTTCATCTTAATTTCTTCTTTGCAGTCAAGCCATCCAGGTCTAGGTTAACTATGGTGCTGCGATGCTTGATGGTGGCATTCAATTAAGCTCTCGGAAAGAGGATTGTTGTAGTATTCATTAGCTCTAAAAGGGTCACTAGTAGTCAAGCCACTCCCCCCAGACTAGATCACTTTACTATGGCTGAGTATGTCCTGAGTATCGATTGTGTTGTCTCTAAACCATGTAATAGATTGCAAGCATTCTTATGATGTCACCCATTAGGATGGGCAGTAATGCCCTTTCTGGTGTCCCCGTGGTTCCCCTCCTCCAGGGCTCTGCGTCCCCCTGGCTGGCTGCCTCAGTGGCACTGCGGGGTGAGGGTGAACTCCAACCAGAAGCTGGTGGGCTTCATCAGCGCCATTCCCGCCACGATCCGCATCTACGAGGCGTAAGTGTCATGGACGCCGTCCACTCCGGCTCTGAGTGCCGCCACTGACCACATCCTTGTTCTCAAGCCGAGTCCCTGGTGGGGGCAGTGGCTGGTGTGCTGGAGTCCAAGCGGGAAGGAATAAGCGGGAAATAAATTTTAAAAGTAATAGATCCGTCTTGAGAGATCTTGAAAACAAAAGCGCATCTTCTCGCCTCGCTGTCTGTCAGCCTGACATCAGCAGTCTGTTTTGGCAGCAGTTAGTCAACATGCTCTAAAATGAAGCAGTTGTGCACACCCCCCCCCCCCCCCCCCCCCCGAGAAAAAAAGCTGTCTGGAAAAGGGGGGGGGGGGGGGCCCTAGCGGTAGAGAAGGGGAAGAAGACTTTTTTGTTTTTTTTTTGGTACTT
>JABJVO010000116.1:657233-684709 GCA_026770805.1 Boulengeromyrus knoepffleri
GCGTTTACAACCACGTCCAAAAAAGAAAAAGTTGTCCCCCCCCCCCCCCCCCCCCCCCCCCCAGGATAAAAGGCTTCCTGGGAATTGGGGGTGGAGGGGACTCCATATTGAATATAAGGTCAGGAGCTTTTTTCTTACTTTTCAGTGGACCTAAAGAAAAATGTTTATCCAGATCTGTAACAAGAAATCCTTTACAGATGTTGTACCTGGCTACACTGTGTGTCAGGCTGCTTCCAGGCTTGAAGTTTGTAAGACAGCAGTACACAAGAACAAGGTGAGGCAGGAGACACTGGGAACGACCAGAAACCAGCCAGGTAGAGGGAGGAAGTGACTCTCTAATGCCAGAGATGACCGTCAGCTCATCTAGCAGTGCCTCATAAATCATAAGATGACCTCAAGTGACCTTCATAAGGAACGGGAAACATGAAGTGCACTGCTAGGACAGTTCATATCAGGCTCCTAGAAGCAGGACTGAAGACCCATAAAACAAGGAAGAAGCCCTTCAGTGAAGAGCCAGGCTGCAGTTCGCAGAAAAATGTATATTTTACACCAGCGCATTCCCATAAACTGAGAAATGAGTGAAGCTGAAATTTTTGCTGTGGTCTCTAATTTTTCTCCTAGAGCTGTATGTGTGTTTGTCATCGTTTCCGGGTGCCAACCCCTCACCTTGCATGTCCCTCAGGGAGAAGAGGATGGTGGAGATCAACTTCCTCTGTGTGCACAAGAAGCTGCGGTCCAAGCGGGTCGCTCCAGTGCTGATCCGCGAGATCACCCGGCGGGTCAACCTGCAGGGCATCTTCCAGGCCGTGTACACGGCTGGCGTGGTGCTGCCCAAGCCCGTGGGCACGTGCAGGTGCGTGCCGGCGCGTACCCGCACCCCCGAGAGAGGTCCGCGCTCTCCCTGTTTGGCGCCCCCTCCTGATGGGGACGTGCGGTTTTCCACAGATACTGGCATCGCTCTCTGAACCCGCGCAAGCTGATCGAGGTGAAGTTTTCGCACCTCAGCCGGAACATGACTATGCAACGCACCATGAAGCTGTACCGTCTGCCTGAGGTCAGTGGCGGGGGCGTGTCCTCAATGGAGGGGGGGCTCACGTGTGTGTCGGGCTGCTTGTTTAGCTAGTATCCTTATCCAAAGCAGCTTGTACGCATACAACACGGTGATTTGCCGAAACTTACAGCGCAAACGGACACAAGCTCTCCCGTCCCGCCCCCTTCAGGCACCAAAGACCCCCGGGTTGCGAACCATGACCCGGAAGGATGTCCCGGCCGTGCACTGCCTGCTCCTGCAGTACCTGCGGCAGTTCCACCTGGTGCCTGTCCTCAGCCCGGAGGAGGTGGAGCACTGGCTGCTGCCCCAGGAGAACATCATCGACACCTACTTGGTGGAGGTCAGTGCAGCTCAACCCGCCTCAGGCGTTGCCCTCAGTACGGGGGCATCCCTGGTCCTGTAGAGCTGTGCTGTCCGGACCTTTCCTCAGTGAAAACCGGTCTGCTCGGCACATTTAAAGAGCTGCCGTTTTTTTTGTTTTTAATTCGAGCTCAACAGAACCGAGAAAAGGCGTCGTATGCTGCAAGCACGTTGTATGCTATTGCCAGTTTATTCACGCAAAGTTATCGGTCACGTGGATGCCAGTGACCTTGAAGGAGATTCTTCCCGTGTTAATTTTGTCCGCGTTGAGCTCCTCCTTATGGCTGCTCTTTGTTTTGAAGCATCTGTGACATTTTAACAGGATGAGTCACCGTAATTCTGGTCTTCATTAACTAAGTGCCCCCTGCCACGGAATCCTTATCCCCTGCAGGGCGGCGATGGTGAGATAACGGACTTCCTGAGCTTCTACACACTGCCCTCCACCATCATGAACCACCCGGTGCACCGCAGCCTCAAGGCCGCCTACTCCTTCTACAACGTGCACACGGTCACACCCCTGTTGGAGCTGATGAATGACGCCCTAATCCTGGCCAAGGCGGTGAGCCTCAGAGGGCGGCCTGGGCTGCTGGGAGATTAACACCCAGTCACATATGTGACAGTTTTGTCACTTTGGGTGGAGTCAGGGATGTCTTGCGTATAAACTGGGGTGAAGTTTTTAGTAGTGATGAAATGATTTCCAATTTTGCAATATTGCGATTAAAAAAAGTCGACGCCATCATGGGAACATCTAAGAGAATATTACATGGTTATTTTGTTAGTACAGCTGCATTCTGTTCTCTCTCTTTGTTGAAATGTGAGTGTGACTTGTTTGGAAGATCCAGCTGCCAAAATATTTTACGGAATGGCTGCTTCTACTGACGGCTGCATTTTTAAATTTTGCAGTTGTATATAACTTTGTTCAACGGAAGTTCATGCCAATTTTTTGCAAATGCTTAGGTCATGGCTAGTTTACTTTTATTAAGAAGGAAAGCAGAAGGACTTTAAAAGGAAAAACATATTTTATAATAAATGCTGACTTATTTCGTATTTTAATATTATGATATTGTACCATGTGCTTATCGTGATTTTATCGTACTGTGAGTTTTCGGTATCGTTACATCACTAATTATTAGGAGTAAACGTATAATGGGACCTATGTTTGGGGGGAAATTAGGATGATTCCAAGGGCCCAAGTGACAGGGGCCCTAACATTTTTTAATGTAATTGGACTGGTTGGGGGCCAAACATGAGGACTAAAATTTCTAGTGGCGCATATGTCTACACTAATGAGGAAATGCTTTCTTATTTATGTAGTGACCCTAAAATTTTGTGCTTTAAAAACCTATCGATGGTATACTGCAAATGTTGAAGATATTGGTTATTATTCATGCTCATTTAGTTGGTGTATGAAGTACCGTCGTCGGGTTGCAATGGGGCGGAAAATTTCTGGTAAATTTCCAGAACCTTTCCACAGGAAGTAGGGTTGCAAAGGGGCAGAAACTTTCCATGGGAAGATAAGCTGGGGAAGTTAGGAAATATTGCACTCCGTGGAACTCAAGTAGTCTAATACGGCAATGAAAGCAAACTATGAATAATATAACATAGAATATGACACAAGCAGTGTGCTTTAATGTAGTTGTTTAATATGGGGTGTTTTTACTCACACATAATTACTCGGTTACACAATAATATCACTTGGTGCCGTCAAGATGATTTTTTTTTTTCCGACTACATTTAAGTTCCCTGTAATAGCTAACTTGCAATTTTGCAAATTTCCAATTTATTTCCATTAATTCCCATATATCCCCGTTAATTGCCATGGGAAGTTTCCAAATCCCAGAATTTTGCAACCTTAGAAGTACATAGTGCTTATGTATTTATGAACTATGCAACACTGTTGGGTTTTTGTCGGTATGCTTAGAATGCATTGCAAATCCTTTCTTTCTGCCAATCAGAAAGGGTTCGACGTTTTCAATGCACTGGACCTGATGGAGAACAAGACTTTCCTGGAGAAGCTGAAGTTTGGCATCGGCGACGGGAATCTGCAGTATTACCTGTATAATTGGAAGTGCCCCAGCATGAGCTCAGAGAAGGTACATGGTGGCCCCCCAGACTTGAAAACGCAAATTGGTATCTAAGCAACGCAGTCACATACAGTTGTTACTCGTATTCTTTTACTGGTAAGCTTTGCAGGTCATCCTGGGGCTGAATTCATAGATTTATTCATTGTGTTGCATTGTGGGTTGGTTGTCCTTTGCTGATGTCGGAAGCCTTTTCAAGGTGAGCCTTTGTGTTCTTGCTGATCAGCAGAGCTGGTCATTATTCAGTTGTTTCTGGCTGCTCATTGGCCCGACTCTGCAAAATCTGCCTGCTTTTCGCCAACGGCCAAGCGTCGGGAAACTAGAACTGCCGATGGTGCAGATCTCCTCTTGATTTCACTTTAGGAGGCGTTGCAGCTCTGTCATAAGACTGATATTTGGGTCAGAACAAATACGGACGCTCTCCGGGTTACGATGAGGTTGCGTTCCCATAAACCTGCTTTAAGGAGCAAATATTGTAACACCTAACCTAACAAACAGCCTAGCCTAGCCTACCTTAAACATGCTACATGCCTAGAACACTTACAGTAGCCTACAGTTGGGCAAAGTCATTAACGCAAAGCCTATTTTATAATGAACTGTTGAATATCTCAAGTAATTGACTGAATAATCATATCCATCGTAAAGTTGAAATATCAACACGGGCCATCGTAACCCAGGGAGCGACTGTACTATACAATACACATGATGCAATTGATATGCTCTCCTCTTGTCCTCCAGGTGGGCTTGGTATTGCAGTGACACCGCCCCCCGCCCCCCCACCTCGATCATGCAAGACTGCCTAGTCAAGAAGACAGCACTGATGCCCCTCAAGACTGATAGATCGATGGACTTCCTGCTTCAGGAACGAGAATTACCGCCAACTTTTTTTTTCCTTTTTTTTTTTTTTTTTTTTTACCCAGGCTGCACTGCTGCTGTTGGGCTGGGGAAGGGGGTAGTGGGGGGGTTGCTTAGTAGCGCCCCTCCCCCCTCTTTTCCCCATCATTCCCCTGCATGGAACTGAAGCCATCGTTTTTCACTTTTCCATCCCCAACAATCAGAGAACCAAGTGCATAACACCTGTACATCATGTGGTCTCACACTGCATACACTGTCGGACTGCTTGTCTCTCACACCCATTCACAACACTGTCTTTTTTTTTTTTTTTTTTGCGTTCTCTCTCCTTTCTTCCATGGGAGGAGGAGCTTTTGTTGTTGTCTTCAGATCGAGCTTGAGAGGAAATTTAAAATCTGAACAATCAAACGAAAGAGAAATAAAAAAAAATGAAATAAATATCCAGAATGGACAAAGGGAGATGGTTGCTGTTGATGTTTGTATATTTGTTTTTTATCCCCCAAGTATTTTTTTCTTGTAAGCTGTGTTCTAACCCCGCCCCCTTTCTCCTTGGTTGTCAGTCCAGAGCAGTTTAGAGAACTTAAGCTGACTGACCTTTGTTGCTTTTTGATGGTTGAAACGAAAGGGCCTTTTTGTTTTTAGAACACTTCATTGTTGTCACTGCTGTATTAACTGCACTGTGTCTCTATGGCTCCCTCTATAACAGGAGTAGGCAATCTTATCCACAAAGGGCCGGTGTCTATGCAGGATTTTGGGATAATCTTTAGGTCAGCTGTTCAAACCCAGGTGTGTGGACTCTTCAGCCAATCAGTCCTTTAATTAGTAATCTAATTAGGGACTTGCAATGAATACCTGCAGACACAATCGACCTTTCTGGACCAGATTGGCCATCCCTACTCTATAAATTGACCCTGCTTCTATGGTTTAACCTGCGTGGCGTGCAGCAAATCAAACTGGTGCGTGGGGAGGGGTTAGGGCCGGAGTTAAGGTTGTGCGGCCTCGTGAGTTGATGGGGCGTGTAAGTTTGACGTTAGGGGTTGAGTCCGGCCCACTTTCATTTGTCTCGCTTGGGAGCAGAATGAAACTAAACCCTATTACCAAGCTGTTGATGTCCTTTGTGCCCTCGTAGAAACATTAAGGTTTTCAAAAGGGGGGGTGGCCTGTTTTATGGAGAGAGAGATGAAAGTGCAGGGTTTTTTTTTTTGTGCAAAATAAACTAAATTTTGTTTTTTGTCTACCCAACTCAACCGTACTATTATAATTAAAAGTTGCTACTTCAATACCTCACCTGTGTGTATAGTAACAAATGCGTGTTGTGCAGGTTGACTAACTGGGTGTTTATATGAAGCCATCCTGGGCACGTGTGTGGACAAATGGAATGAACTTCGGCACATTTCGCACGTTTGTGTCTGTTGCGGTTGTCTTGGCGTTCCAGCAGTGATCGATTTCCAAGTGGGTGGCAGCCACTGGAATAAACAGGGGGGGGGAACCCGATCAATTCCGGCGTGGCAGTAATGACTGGGAACACAAATTGCCACACTGTCAGTGGGATGTGTTTTATACAAGTCATTGAAACCCTGCACTTATACCTTGGAAAGTAGCGCTGAAGTCCATTTAAAAAACAGGTTGAAGCTAATTGCTACAAGGTGGCAATGTGATTATGGTCTCAAAGTTGCAAATGAGTTTCCAGTTATAGCGGTATTGGGTGGGGCTGGACTGTTTTATCCAAACGGGTAGAGCCATTCTATTTTAATTCAACGAATTGCCAAAAATAAAATCTTTGCCTCCCCATTTTTGAAGAAATTGGGCATGAGCGTTACATCTAATTTCTAGAGCTCAGAAATAGTTTTTTTTCCTTTTGGGATATAGTGCCTTCACCACAGGTAGCAAAAAAAAAATAATAATAATTGAGTCGTATGAGGTGTCAATTTTTTATTTGCTGCTGCTAGGCCCGTGGTTCAGCTATAGCTTTCGCGGTACCTTTCCCCCTTTTCACACCTCCTGTTCCACCACTTAGCCCTTTCCGTGGGAGGTTGCAAAAAAATGTCGCTTTTTTCCCCCCCTTTATCCCAAAATCCTATTCATGGTGACTTAATTTCATGGACTTTTTTTCTGTGACATTGTGCTGCCGAGTCATCTGTAAAATAAACAGTTTTGGTAAACCAGAGATGGTCCGGCTTCAGCTTATCAATGAGGATTTCCTGAAAGGCACAGAATATGGTGGTGCTGGTATGATAAAAAAAATAATGACGCGGAAACTTTGGGTCTCTTTGCCAGTAGTGGGTGTGAACGGGTGTAATGTCGCCCATGAACTTGACTAGAGGTATGCCCAGAATTAATCTTACAAGGCAAAGGAGAAATTCTCTGCACAGTCCCCCAGAACACTTTAAACACTTTTAACTATACTTTAATTTCATTTCAGGTACACTTTAGACCAGTGTTTCCCAATCCGGTCCTCAGGGACCCCCCCAGCCGGTCCACATTTTTACTCCCTCCCAGACAGTTTACATTTTTGCTTGGGGAGCAAAAACATGGACCGGCTGCGGGGTCCCCAAGGACCGGATTGGGAAACACTGCTTTAGGCTATGAAATAAACAGAGTAAACAGATTAATGTGTGGTTTCAGTGATTTTTTTTTTTTGTTAGTTCAGAGCCTCATAACTTACACACCTTGGAATAACAGCACAATTTATTTTTGTATCAACGGTAAGGGAGTCAACATGTCAATGTTTTATATACATAGAGTACACATATGTACTGTTACTCCAAGCCATATACTTTGAAAAAAGAAAGTTTTACATGGTTTTCCAACAAGTTACGGCTCTTAAGCAAACACTTTTTCCTACCTGCAGCGAAATGGATTTTTTTTTTAATTAAAAACCATTTCTGGGCTCAGGAATGTAGGAGTAATTCACACACCAAGTTTCATTAAAATCAAAAATGGTGACACACAGGCCATTGGCTGAATGACCCGGTACAAAGAGATATAACTGTCAATGTCTTGCGACTGAAAGCTTCAGCTAGGCTGAGAATAAACAGAAGGGCATTTATTAGATATCTGTCATAAATTGCTTCTGATTGTAGTTAAATGAAACTTTGTAATAGCAGGACTATGTTGTTACTGTTACATGGTTTAACTTGCCTCTGAATTGTATAAAATATTAATATTTTTGCATGTGTTTGAGCACAATCCATTCCAGCAGTGTGATTACTACCCATATTGTTCTCTGGGTGCATGTATTTTCTTGTAATCTGGAGAATTTACACACAGGAAACATCAGTCTGATAGCTCATTGGCTAATAACTTGACCTGGCAGTGTCTTCTAACTCATTCGGCCAATCAGACGCCACGATGGTTACTGCATCGTTATCTAGCCATGTCTAGTGGTCGTACACGCACTGGGTCATTTAGAGCTTGTTCAGGACAGCCTGATTCTCCAAGTGGACCTTCACCTGCTCCCAGTTCCTCTGGTCAGAGTTCATGCTAATGACAAACATCAGTCGTAATATTTGTTGTTAACCAAACACTCTAAAGAAAGACATTAAGAGGATGCCACCATGGCCAGGTAGGAACAAGTCAGGTACAAAGAGATAGTTCAGTGAGATTTGAACATTTCTGTAACATTATATTTAAATTTGGATGAGCTTTGAATACTGTGCTTTTTTTCCCCTTTTTCATGAGCTTAATTATGGAAGAGTGACCTGTAGTCCTGAATATGACTGAATCTGTTTTTGCATTTATTTTAATGTATTTACATAGGGACTACATCTCTTCAATTTTTGATCCAAAAACCAAACTGAAAGGTCATCTCTGTTGGCCTCTTTAAGCTGCAACCCTCACCTAAGAGTTGGTTTGCGAGTTTATAGTCAGATTTCAGTGGTTAAATATCATCTTAAGCTTAAATTCTGGTTCATAGTCTATCCTTTAACCACAGAGTTGCCAGTTGTTGCTTGATTATTTAATAGTTCACAGCCCTTGTATAATCAAGTAATTTGGATAATGAATAATCACTCATTGTAGCATATGCCTGCTGACGGTAAATAACGTGGCCATTCTGCTTTCTTTTTGCAGTTGTGCACCAGCAGAGGGCGCCGCCACTCTATGTTACTCTAAGAAAACGCCCCTCTGAAAATGAACCTCCTTTGTAGTAAATGGACTATGGAGAGTGAAACGTAACTTTGAAGCCAAGGTCTGCTATACCTTTTAACATTATAGAGAGAACATGAAATTGCATGTTTTCTGGATAGTGCCGTCATCTGGTTTTTGGCTGGTACTCATTCCAGTTGTCCAGGCTGCTTTTAGTGGCCTTTATGCGTGCAATCCTGGACACCGGGCGCCTGTTATCCCTCTCCACTTCCATTAGTCGTTCCTCCTCCATCTGAAACCCCAACATGTAGTGCCTGTTGCAGACAAACTGCCTCTCCGCTAGAATGAATTCTAAGGCCCCTAGATCAGTGTTTAATCCAGGTACGTAACTGCAGAAACAAGCATGAACCAAGTAAAATACGAAAAGCGAGGAGAACCGGACCGTTGCCGTAGCGACGGTGTATAAAATATGTCGGTGTTTTGATGCGGCGGAACATCACATGCGTATATTAACGCGCCCATATTGTAACATAGACTTTGTCTCTATATCATCACTGGAATATGCACAATTGAGACGCTGTTAACGCAAAAGCCCCTCATTGCGCTGAATATACAATTAAGCTGTTCACAAAACAAGGGCGGTATTGTATCTTATACCCAGGGACGGATTAATGTCAGCCAGTGTGCATGTCTGTGCCGTGCGATGGACCCCCGTCTTTCTTTTGCCCTGTTCTGCCTGGGATTAGCGATGGATGGATGCAGAAATGATCCCCAGTACCATTATAAACCTAAATCTAGCTACATCAAAGGCGTGGGGGGGTGTAGTTTGCAAACCCAACAGATTATTTACAAGGTAATAAAACTGTTTCATACATGTAAATGCGTATGCATGTGTGCACATATTTGTCTGGAATTGAAAATCTATGCAGTTTGACCTATGCAGTTGTACAAAGTTGGCAGCTCTGGTGTATACTAGATAACTAAAGCTCAGTGTATAGTTTAGTTAAATAGAGTAGAAGAAAAGCCCTCAAAGAGGAAACTCTTCTAAAATTACTGACTTGTTCAGCAAGGTGTCAGGTAACGTTAATAAGCGTGCAGCTGGTCACAGATGCGTGCAGCTAGCGTGGCCAGAGGCGCGGCTTTAGGACGGTTAGTCCGGTTCTTCAGCTTGATATTCTCCGTCCAGTGTTCGCTTGTTTGTACTCCTTTTCACCATTAATGTAATTTATAAAGGATAATATACGGCTACTTATCTAATAATTAACCTGGTACCCGGATAACCGGTCCGTTATCAAGTTTAGCGGGAGTATAAAAAGTCCTGTTATTGACTTTAGTCAAGCAAATGATGTTGCTTTTCATTGGGCCTCCTGGCTTACAGCAAGTTCCGCCTTTGCCGATGGAAGTGGAAACAAGCAGAAATGGAAAGGGTTCGAATATCAATAACAGGCACGATTTTGCGAGTGTTAATTTACTTTATCTATCATATCTTAATGATCAAATTTCCCTTAAATTAATCTCAGCTTTGTAACGTTTTTTTTCATTGTGCATCAGTCAGAGTGTCTTGGGAGCTGCTGTCAGTTTCCAGTAAGCATGTCTGCATATGCTGACCGCTGTGGAGGGGTGGGACATGTCCAGCAGCTTGCTGATCCCCCTCTTGTGTGGCGACACTGCATTACCTACCCAGTCGGATGGATGGATGGCTATTTCTCTTTTATGCAAGTAAGATTGTGCAGTTGCGCATAGTTGTTGCACCCTAATTTATTGACTTTATGGTAGTGATTTTTTTTCGCTACTTGCTTGGCAAAATCTTTTGACAAACAGTACACTAAATTTAATTTTATTTCTTCCTAGGGCACTGACTTCTGAGAAGTATTATGAGGTGTATTTATAGCATGTAGGGGGCGTTGTTGCTCTGTTAGACCAGGCCTGGTGATTATGTGCATCGAAGAGGAGCAAATAAAGGACAGAAGTCGAGCCAGATTTTTTTATCCATACATTTATGGCTGCCCATGCCATTACACTTAAATAAGCAAAACAGCCAGCGCCACAGTGAAGATGGAAGGGGTTTTATTCAAAATAGCCACATTAGTCCGTACATTACGGCAAATGTGTTACGTAAGTGATTCATTGACTGGTCTGGAGGAAGCCTGTAGCGTGAGGTGTTAGGGTACTGAGAGATGCTGAAGGATGTGCATCTGGAATAAAATAGGCTATTTAAATCGTATTTAGATTTCGGATCTTTCAGCACCGTTTTTCTCAAATACCCTCCACGGTTGTCTTACCACTTTTATGAAAGAAATAGCAGTCTATAAAAATATTTTTAGATCTTATCGGCATTAGCACCATTTGTTAGTTATGTAAAACTGATTAATAATTGCGAACGAATATTTTATTCATGATGATGCTTTGACATTTTACCGATTCTGGCCTTATTTATTACGAGGATTGCAGTGACTGTTCTTAACTTTATGCATTGCAAACATCACGTCTGAAAAAAAAAACGAATACCCAAGGAGGTTTTTCTTTCCCATTTGCATGCTTTTTCCTAAACACCGCTTTGTCTGTCGCATCATCTATGAGTGGAATTTCTAGAGAACTACAAAATCAGGAGCACGAACCTATGATGCAAGAGGCGACGTATTATTTGTGCGCCGCTGTTAAATAGAAGTAAGGTATTTTTTTAATCGTTCGGACATCTGCGTTTAATTTCTTAAATGCAATGGATGCTCGTGGTGTTTTTTTTAATTCTCGATCGGCGAACTGGTTGGTTTTAAGTTAAAAGGTCCCGGGACTCGAAAAGGTTAAGTGTTTTCTTGTGTTATAACGCTATTCGCTAACTGGTTAGCAGGAGCATCTTGGAGCTATCATCTGTGTTATGAGCGGTCCCTTGTCTTGCGTGGCCGTAATCGCGGAACCTCTGCGTTGCATTTTATTAACCGATAGGGTCCCTCGGTGCGGATCATTGACATATTGTCACTGGCAGTCACGTCTGATGATTTTGATGCTGAAAAAGTTCCCACGGCCCAACCACGCAGCTAGCATGTTAGTCAGCTAACTATAAACATTAACCGGTTTTTCTCAGTACATTTTTTGTGCACTCCACATCTTTGTTATATGTAATCTTGTCGCTCGTCTCCATTGAGTATAGCATCACAAATTTCCATTTGAGTTATTTCCAGTGTGTTCTGTATCTGTACAGGTTTTTAGCGAGCAAGTCGGCAGAACACAGCTTCTTACAGTTGTAAGTTTTTGTACAGATATACATGTTTTATGGAATTTAGAGAAGTGTAATCGGCGTTATCTTACACTCCCTTAATGCATGGATATAGTTAGCTGACTAACAGGATCTTGTTCCCAGCAGTTTCCTTAAGAGGTCTCTGTTTTACTGTTTTTCTCTGACACTTCTGTTAGTAAAGCTGCCAGCTGCAGGGAGAGACACCAGGGGGAACAATGGCAGCGGGAGGCTTAGGCGACTATGAAGTAGACCTCCACCTGTCGGTCGGCTTTCTCAGAGAGCAGCTGGGCGGGACCATCGAGGAGGCGGTCCGGACAGCAGTCGAAACGGTTCTGTGCGAGACGGTCCGGCTCCTGGGCCAGCGGCTGGGGTTCCTCCACGGGGCCCGGGCCCAGGACAGTAGTGGGACTCAGAGCCTGAAGCTGCGACTTGAGGCGACAGGTGGAGAATGGAAGGTGGGGGGTGGCGGCGACCAGGGGGCCGCCGAGATGGACTTTGGGGTTGTGGGAAAGACCGCAAGGAGCATGAATCGGGCGAACTTCGGGACTCAGAAACCTCACCTCCACGGAGGGGACCCAGACCCCCCCCACGACGAACAGGCTGACTTTGGAGTGTTTTCTGACCCCTTTGACATGGATTCAACTGGAGCCAGGGTGGAGGACTTTGAGGAGGGGCAGGACATGGGACTTCCGGAAGATTGGGAGCTGATGAACAAAGTGTACAAGGTGGAACACAGTGAAGGCCTATCCTTCATAGACGAGGGCGGGACTGCGCACTGTAAGCATCCCCTGCGAGAAACAGTGACATTATTTTTTATTAACTATTGTTTCTGTGCCCTTATTGTCTGATGCTGTTGCCTGATGTTTTCCCAATCTGGTCCTCAGGGACCCACGGTTAGTCCATGTTCTTGCTTCCTCCAAGCTCCCTGCCAGACAGTCCACATTTTTGCTCCCTGTAGGGAGTTTGGAGGGTGCAAAAACATGGACTGTCTGTGGTTCCACGAGGACTGGACTGGGATACACTGCTTTAAAGCATGTCTCTGTGCGAAGTAGATAAGGCAATACATTAGAAACTTTGAAACTTTTTAACATTAATACGTTATCGTGAAAAGATGGTGTTATATCCAGTAACTTCTGTCTGACATTGAAACAGGTAGATGTTGGAGGACATTTTTAGTTTTCAGGGTGAGTTTTGTTCTCGGTGGCTGTGAGCTCTCTGAAGGGATCCCCCTCTTGCCCCCAGACGCCGAGGAATACCTGATGCATGACCGCGACCTCAGGATCATCACAGTGCCACAGGAGGAGGAGCTGCCCCAGCCAGACACACCTGCAGTCCAGGACAGCTTGACAAAGTTCAGCCCGGCAGACATCAAGAAAGAAGCGCCTGAGGCGCAGAGTTCTTCCACCGTGACTGAGACTCCAGCGCTGCCCCCTGCTGGCGAGGTGGGTGGTGTGCGGATCTACTAAATATGGGTCATTGGATCCTTTCAGAAGTCAGCCCGAGTATAAAGTATTTGGAAACCCAGCTTCCAATCTTACTGTGATGACACCGCTCTTACTTTGATGCCTTCCACCTGGCTCTGCCATTTCCAGCTTCCTGTTTCCCAGGCCGCGGAAAGCAGTGTGGCAGGGAGGTCAGTCACATGATCAGAATGTGGCTCAAATTCCAGGAGCGACACTGATGTTGTACATTGGAGGACGGCGCTTAAAATAAATGTTTGATTAATTGCTTTTCTGCGTGAATTGGTGATATTGTAAAGGTAGCAGGTTATCGTGAATAAAGACCTTTTGCTAAGCCAGTCATCATGTGAGATCACCTTTTCAAACCTCCATCTGCCTACCTTCACAAAACATGAAAATAGCCTGGGTTGTTCGCTGCCTTACAGCTGTAGCTTCCAGGATAGGCTCCAGACCCCCACGACTGTGCACAGGACAAGCAGGAACAGTGAGTGAGTGAAAGAATGAATGAGTGAATGATAAATCCTTTATTTGCCATTTGCACAATGTACAGCTGCATTGGAATTATTCTTTTTGCTGACCCCATCTCGCTCTCCATAGCTTGGGGGTCACAGCGCAGGGTCAGCCAACGTGCAGCACCCCCTGGCGCTGGGGGTTAAGGGCCTTGCTCAAGGGCACACGGACAAGTGACTGTTATGCCGAGGCCGGGACTTGAACCGGCGACCTTCTAATCATGGGCACGGTGGCTTTAACAGCTACCGTTAACGCAATGCTCATTTGTCTGCACATTATAAATGCACCGATGAACAGAGAATATGGAAATGATGAGATCAGAATCACGAGGGCCTCATATTTGAATCATCTCATCCACACATACCGAGTAACGCCCCGCGTTTGGGCGTCTGTGGGGTTTCCTCCGAGTCTAAGCCACTCCAAGCCCATGCTATCCTCTCTTCCAGCCCCAGAGTGAGGGTCACGGTGCCGGTGAGCCCCCTGTGGAGTTTGGCCCGCAGAACTACCTGGAACAACTCCGTCTCTGGCTAGAGCGACTCTGTCCGGAGGTGATGCGGGAGTACGAGCGTGACGGCTGCCTCTGCGAGCTCTCGCGCCGGAAGCTCATCAAGTTCGCCGTGTCCTTCATCATGGACGAGTTCGGATTGTACGGCTCTCCCCCCCCCGCCCCCGCTCTGCTCCACATAGCAGCAAAGAGAGAAACAAGGCTTCAAAACCCTAGCGATGGCCGAATGGCGTTTCATGAACCATTTGCTGTATTTTCTGACACCAGTAGATGGTGCTCTCTAAAAAAAAGCGTTCAATGCATGCCCCAGAGCAAACCAACAGCACCATCTAGTGGTGTCAAAAAATATAGAAAATGGTTCATGAAGCTTTATTTGGCCATCACTACAAAATCCTTTTATGAGATGGACATAACCTGTATGTGCTGTTCAATAAAAGCCCAGTTTAATCCCACAGGAGCAAAAAAAAATCATCAATGAGGAATCTGTTGAACTTGATTGACAGCATCCGATAGTCCCTCACAATGTGGATTTTCAAGCCTTTTTCTGATATCACTGCTGTTCCTTATTTGTCTTTTCCTTTTAGGCCTCTTTTGTGGTTTTTTTTCTGGCTACCACTGCTTCTGTATATGTTTATAGGAGAAAAAGACCTGCATGATGCAAAAAGTGATATATATATATAAAAACTAGGCACTGTGTGCTGATCCCATTGACTGCAGCCCTTTGCTCTGTCCCTATAGTTACCCCACCTCAGCTCAGAAGACCATGCTGGCGGAGCACATTGTGGAGCTGTTCCCCAGTCTCCGGCTGTGTGTGCCCTATGCTGGGATCAATGGCGTTGTGAGTTAGGCCCTCCCAGAACCACTCGCCAGTTAATCAGCCCCACTGCCTTCAGAACCAGCCAATTACGTCTCATGTTTTCTGTATTCTTTGTGCATGCAGGCCAATGAGCTTCGAGTTAACAGTAGCTGTCAAAGAATTTCATTGAGAAATTGAGTAGCTGAGCCTGCTGAAAGCTGGCGTTTCCTGTTGAATCAGGATCCGGAATCAGACTTTTTAAGTATTTATAAAAGCAGACTGCTTAACAAATTTCACAGTTTTGAAATTTTGCTAATAAAATATCTTAAAGATACAGATGGAGAGTTAGATACTATATTAATGGCAAAGGAAACTCTAGGTTTACAAAAGCATGGACAGTAAAATGCATGTAGACGGCAATAAATACATTGACTAGCAATAAAATAATAGATCACTATAAACTGTAACAATGCAAAGAATTTCAGGGGAAGTATAGTACAGAATTTTGTAGTAATAGCTCAGAATATCAGTTGACGTAAATATTTGTAGCTGCAGAGATTTACACTTTAGTGAAGAGATTTAGATCTTGCTAAAAGAAACAGAGTAAGATCTGAGCACCTTCACCACCTGGCTGACAGAGCAGGACACAGCTTGACACTGCCATTGTTCTCTCTCCCTATTATTGTGCCCCCTTGTGTTGGGATGAAACACAGGAGCATCTGTATGACCCGGTGTCGCGGACTGGGTACATCGAGACGCGGCTGCGGAATTTCCGGCGGACGCTCGAGGCTGACAAGAAGAAGTACGTTCTGAAGCGCCGGCGAGCCGAGCTGGGCCTGGTGAGCCAGGCTCCGGCGCCGAAGGGGGCACAGGGTGGCGAGGAAACCCGCAAGTGGGTGGCACTGCTGAAAAGGACGAGCCCGCTGACCAAGAACCTGCCCACAATCCGTGCCGCCATGGAGTGCACCTTTGCTGCCCGCAGGAAGTGGATGAGCAGCGAGCGGCCCAGCATGGGCGCCGTTCTGGCCGAGTATCCCCGATTCCTGGATGTCCCCTCTATGGTAGGTCCCACTGCCATGGAAATGGCCCGAGTGCTGAAAACCGTACTGCCAGTGAGATGTCTAGTCATGGTCCAAATGCTTATTAATCTGTTGCACGTCTGCGTCCAGATTGACTTGGAATTTGAGAAGATGTTCCCAGGAAAGGGAGATGCCTTCCTGTCCAAGTGGTCGTCACATGTGGTGCCCAGGGTGCGGCAGATCGCCGAGCGTGAGGGTCCCCCGGAAGTCGCCGAGCTGTTGCAGCAGGCCAGCTCACAGCCAGAAGGTCAGCAGGAATGCATGAATCGCTTTAGGACAGAGTTCCCCAATTCCGGTCCTGGAGGGCCGGGCTGTAATACAGTTTGCAGTTTCCCTGCTCAAACACACCTACTAAACCTGGTGATTAGCTGGTGAGCTGAATAAGGTGTGTTTCAGAAGGGAAATCTTTAAATTGCTCGGTAGACTGACCTTCCAGGACCGCAATTGGGGAACCCTGTTTTAAAATCTCTACATCAATGTTTCTCCACCTGGTCCTTGGGGATGCTCCAGACGATCCACATTTTTGCTCCCTCATAATGAGGACTGAATGGGAGGTGAGGGGCAGCAAAAACGTGGACTGGCTGGGGGTCCCCAAGGACTGGATGGAGAAACACTGCTCTACATAAGCAAGATGGTTGTCTCTCTCTAGAACTTTCTTTTCATAATTTCTAAAGTCCCTTCCCATTTCATGCCTCCTATTATCTAAATATAAAACTCCATTGATTGGGGTAAGAATATATTTCATAATGACACGGGGAGAAAGTTCCATTTTATTATTGCATTGAATAGCATGTGATTTCCCTGGGAATCTCCAGTCGGTTAATCAAGTCCAGTCTGAAATGAAGCCTGAAAGACCGGTTTTAGAAAATGGTCTTCAGCAAATGGTGGAGATTGTATTATTGTGAAGTGCCTTTATTGCTCACTGCAGCACTTGGCCACTCCAGGCCTGGAGCTCTGAGAAGTTCATCTCGGCTTACAATTGCTCCATCGGAGTCGTTATTTAGCCGTTATGCTGCCTGACCCAGTGAATCGACTACGGGTCGAAAGGCAGCTTTGAAGATCTGGGTAGCTGGGATAGCCGCTCGTGGACATAACATTCAGATCCTGGTCACCCCATTTCTGCAGATTCCTGTACCCTCACCATGCTGAAAGTGCTGGTGCTTCTCCTACCCCCGTCTGGCACCGGCAGAGCCTCTCAGACCACCAAGTCTGCCAGCAGGCATACAATCCACTACCTGGTGGACCTCGTCCCTGTAAGTATGCGTGGTTGGGTTCTGCCTTAAGAGACCTGAGCACCTTCATAAGCCAGTCCATGTTCATGACGGCTTGAACTCTTCTTATAGAGGGTGATGTTTATATACAAGAGTACCACAAGTTTGCCATAATTGTATTCCCCAGTGGTTTTGGGACTGGTCCTCCACCATCGACACTTACTTCATTAGTGTGATAACTCAAGAAGTATTTCATGGATCTTTTTCAGACTTTCCAGACTTATTGTAAGGGCAAAGATATGAAATTTTGAGACAAATCACACCAAAAATGAAGCAGTACCGTGTAGTGATGTCAGATAAAAGGATGGCCAGAGATGCTGATTACATTGAGACAAGTCACACAATGTTGGGAAAGTGTTTAGGAGGGCTATACATTGTACAGGTTGGGGGTGTGGGAGGAGCAGGGATTAGATGGGGGGGTGATGGGGCCATCCACAGGATACATCGTTGTAGTTCTGAGAGCATCTAGTTAATAAGAGGGACCACAAGTTTTGCGCAGTGTAGTGCCCCATCGAAAAATGATTGTTTGAGCTTCACAGTGGGTGGGATTAATATGTGCTGTCAGTTGCAGCGTTTTCTAACCAATTGGGAAGCAGGTTACTCCAGGACAGTCTTGCCCATTGTGGCTTTTGAGGTTCTATTTCTTCTGTGGCTAGTTTTATGCTATTTGTCTCACTTCGCTTCTTGTCCTTCTCTGCCAGATGGACACCAAAGTGTCTACGCTATTCCGTGACCCAACTGCGGAGGCGACTGGCAGCCCGGCGAGGCCCTACATCCTCAGTGTTGGCCCCCTCGATGCCCCTGGCCGTCAGCTCTACATCTTGGCTCCCGCTGAGCGGGTCGCTCTGACTCTGCCCGAGGGCAGCCTAAGCAGCGCCGTGGACAAGCTCTTCAAGTTCCTGAAGATCTTCAACCTGGACTGCCCCATACAGCTCTCCTCCCTCTACAGCTTCTTGGAGCATCTGTATGGCATAGAGAAGCCCCACAGCACCCCCAGTGGCAAGAGGTCTAAGGTGCTAGAACTGGTGTCGGGACTCCGCATGCTTTCCTGACACAAAGGCAGTCATGTGACATCTGACCATTGGGTGTTTTTTTTTTGCCTTGACCTTCTGTATGACTTACGAGTGCTGGTGCTTACCTAAATATGGACATGGGGAGTCCCAGTCCTCAGGGATAACACAGTGTGCTGGTTTTTTAACAACAACTGGGCTTCTTGGACTGATCATGCAGGTGAACACCTACCAGTGAGCATAGGTCGCTCTCGGTTGTAAAGAAAATGAACCAAAATGACTAAAAGGTTAAACGAAGCTAAAAATGTAACCTGTTACATACCCACAAACTAGACTGCATATTTTGGGCAATCAATTTAATATTATATGTTTGTGTTTCTGTATGTCTGATATTTAGGTTTTATGCCTAAATACAGTCATGCACAGTTTGCAGTCTGTTGAATATTACTTCTAGATTGTAGCCCAACAGAACTGAACTACTTTCGTAAATTTACTAAGTGGACTCGTCAATGGTTTACGTTTTCTTCTGCATTTGGAGCTGGTGTGTGACTTGTACTTTGTGCAGACTCTCAAAGCTCCCTCGTCCTGCATGGATTGAGGGGGCTTACAGTGTCTGAGGCAGTATCAGGTATAGTTCTTCTGCCTGTGAGAATAATGTTGTTTTTCCAATGTTGTCCTGTAGCTAGACCTAGATTTTTGCTTTGCCATTTCTGCTCTTTTTCTATGACAAATCGCGCCAGTCGTCACTCCATGATTTGCCGAAGCCTGAGAACCGCTTTCCCTTGGTATTTGGAATTCTGTGCCATACGGGATGTGAGACGCTCGTGGGAAGATTATTTGGCCACATTTAAAATCTCCTTCTGTGGTGGCGGTCGTCCATAAATATTGTATAAACCAAAATAATGTGGTACAGGGTTCCTGCGCAGAATGGAAAAGTATGCAAATTGAATTTGATGTTTTCCAAGACTGGATAAGTATGGAAGGAGGAAAGAGTATGGAAAGTTTTGCGTGTTTCCAGACTATTGCAACAAATTGGCGTACTATACGTTGTAACGTCTGAATTTACTCGTTGATGTTTCTGAGCTGGTTGTGGTCGCCAGAGTGTGTGCACAGGGCAAACACTGAGCCACGTCCCAAAGCAAGGAGTGGGGGTGTGTCTGTGGGGTGTGCGCTTGATTAATCTGCAGAAAGAAATACTGATGTAGGCAAGAACGCCTTAATTACCCAGACTGAACAAAGGGCCCCCTCCCGGCCGACGGCCTTTAACACCCCCACCATGGCTCCAAAATGCAAAGTCAGCATAAAGTCGTCTGACATTTCGAAGGGGGACGAGTTGTCAGGCAGGCGGTCGGCCGAAGCATCGTTGTCTAGTCCCACTCAGTGGCGAATCCTGGCAAGGGCAAGAAGGGGAAAAGCCCAGGGTGGCATCTTCTGGGGGGGGCGTCCACTTGGCAAACCGCCGGTTCCAGCTCTGGAAAACTATGGAATTATTTTACAATGGGAAGCGAGTGGGAACCCTGAGAGCAAAATCAAAAGTCAAAAATAATGTTCATTTCTGTTCCTCGGAGGAGATGTGTCCAGCGGGACCCCAGTCCTTGATCTAAATGAGAAGTGTTCTGCAATTAGCAGTCCTTAATTTTTCTCTACCTATGTAGCTAGTTGTGCTTTATGGTTTGTGACATGAAAATTCTACGCGTTTCAGTTCAGGTTACGCCCTTGAGGGGGTACCTTGAATTTGGTTAACACTCCTATATCTGCCTGGCATTTGTGCATTTTCTTGTTTTACGATTGACTCTATTATATCATGGCATTTGGATGCAACACTTAGCTATAGCGACACGCCCATGTATCTACCCTAGACCTTGTGAATGCTCCCCCTCCCTTTGTAATATCAGTGCCCCAGTCAGAGTTTTTGAGCGCAATGGGAAAACAAATAAATCCAGTTTGTTTTGGCCTCGTTCGGCCTCGTTCTTGCTTGGCATAATAGTTCCCGTTATTTTACAGAGACGCGCATGTCCAAGGACATGAATGACGTCAGCAAACTTCCGCACTTGTCTTGCAACTGATGTTCTTTCTCAGTTTTTGCAACAGGTAAGTTTCATATCTCTGATTGGATTTGGTTATAAATTAACTATTATTCTGGCTTAATGTGGGATAAGTGGATCAGTGATGGTATGGCTGTAATATTATGACATTCCCTAAGCCCACTACTTGATCTGGATGGACGCATCACTGTCAAGGACCACCGAACCATTCTGGAGGACCATGTTCAGTCAGTCGTTCAAACATTGTACCCTGAAGGTGGTGCAGTGTATCAGGCTGATAGTACACCAATATTCACAGCAATATTGGTGACACAGTGGTTTGATGAACATGAAAGTGAAGTTGAATATCTCCCATGGTCTGTACACTCACCAGATCTGAGTATTATTGAGCCACTTTGGGGTTCAAAATCCTTCTGGACACTGCAGGATTTGTATCTGTCATTCCCAAGACCAACTGATGCTGTATTGGCTACAAAAGGAGGACCTACACCTTACTTAGAAATGATTGTATTCAAAAACTAGTCGTTTCAGTGTCATTGTCTAACCTCTGTATATATAAAATCAACGGGCAAAACGGACATTCTAACAAGATTAAACATATTCATTAAGAGATTTTTTTTACCAGTTTCTGTTGCTTATTTTCTTATCGATGCGAATGTTTCTGAGTTAAATTTTTCATAATCGAATGACTAGATCATTGCCATTCTGATATGACGGTTACGATATTTATTATTGTTCTTTGTGCACTATAAAAGCATCCAGCGATCCAACGGGCACAGTAAAGTTTTTCGAAGTGGTGCAGATTTTCCGTGTTAAGTTCGTTTGGCCACTTTAATCAGCAAGCAAACTGCGTCCACCGCAACAATTGGATTCTTGGTTCCTTTTCGGGCGGTTGGAACTGAGTATGAGAAACGTGTCTGATTTGCATGAAGCGCATAATTAATAAATGCCAATGTCAAACGAGTAAATTGTTCCTAAGTCTGTCTCGGTGTAAGAAGATGTATACCGGTTACCGGTATCGGTAAACATGCATAAATTGCGCTTTTAGCTTAATGAAAACGACTGAAGGACTCGGGGTGGTATTGTATGGCCTAACACAGCAGGTATGAATCGATCGTAATTTATCTGTATTTTTATGCCTTATAAATGTTATATAACTAAAAGTGTAAGATGAGTTTATCTACAGCCACCGCTGTTTAGACTTACCATATGAGAGGTTGTTTCAGGTCCATTACTGTCAGCACAGCATACCAAACCTGTGAAAAAAGCATCTTATAACGATTTAAACACGATCTTTTCTTGCGACAAGTATATTTGCAAACTGGAAGTTAACTGTACTGACATGTTAAGTGTTTGTCATATAAAGCAGATCTAGTAAAAAGAGTACGCCATGTCTTTTTACATCGTGTCCATGCTCTTAAGTGCAGTATAATTCGCGTGCAAAATAGTATTTAATTTTGGAAATCGAACTTTTAAGTTTATTTCAAGTTGCATTTTAAGTTACTGTTTATGTATACCAATGTTATGCATGATTGTTGGATAATCTGTTTACAGTTCTGATCTACTCCTCCATATAACTTGGGAAGTATGGAAGACCAGTTGGCCAAGAGCAGCGCGGATTATGAAATTCTGGTGGAAATTGGAGAAGGGGCCTACGGCAAAGTGTACAAAGCCAGGGCGATAAGGGAGCCGCAGCGCCTCGTAGCGGTGAAGAAGCTGAACATCCCTGTAGACTCTGAAAGCGGGATTCCTGCTTTCATGATCAGAGAGGTCGCGCTGTTGAAAAAGATTGAGTTTTTCAACCACCCTAATATCGTAAAGTAAGTAATAAAAAAATGGAATACGAGGTCATATTATTTTAAGGTATCAATATATTTCTACTGTTGATTGGCGGTGTGATCTAAACAACCAAAGATCCGAAGACTTTTAAATGATTTTGCGGAGCAAATGTCAGCACCGGTAGTGAAAAATGAACCAGAGCTTGTATGCTGCCATGAATGTCTTGTTTCTGGAGGACTGAACCACTCGTTGATCTCTCAACACAGATAATGGGAGGAAGAATCTAAAGTAATTTGAGAGTTATAAATAGATTAGAGCAATTAGAAGGCAATTAAAAACTCGTCAACCCCAAATCGATGCTTCTGTTTTGTTGAGATTTGTGGATTACGCCTGTATCATCAAACAATAGTTTTTTCAGAAGCGGTTTTTATAAGAGCAGATTGTCATTTCTGTAACAAAGTCAGGACTAGACATTGGGATTACTCTTATGAATTACACCTAAATTTGCCTATTACATTATTTCTCCATAAAAAAGTTTTTTTCCGAAGTTGCATTACTCATTAAATGTTTGTATGAACTACCTTTAACTGTGTGGAATTCATAAGTGCAGCAGCTCAATACTGAACTGTAGGTGATTGATGTTACAGGTTGTTAAATGTATCAGCTACCTGGAAAAAATCCTTGGATTTGACTTTGGTGTTTGAGTACGTTGATCAGGACTTGTCGACGTTCCTAGCTAAAGCCCCACAGACAGGCTTAAGCAGGGAGATGATTAAGGTGAGCCTTAACTTCTTAATCTGTTTCTTAAATCAGTGTGAGTCATAAATTTTCAATTATATATGTTAATTATAGCAACAACAAAAAAATATTCAGCCTTCAACTAAGTGAGGCTTTATGAAAGAGTTTGTGTCACTCAGTAAAAGGCCAACAAGACTTTCCCGTCATGTAGCTAGAGCAGGTAGCAAATTTGCTAGCAATATATTGAATATTCATTTTTAGGAGATACACAGAAGTAGTTTTCTTTAATCATGATTTGGGTGAACGTAGCCAGCTGGTTCCTCTTGTCCTGGCCCACTGGCACACACCAGAACATGGTAGGCCTTGGAGAGCAGAGGTGATGGTGTGGTTCCGCTCCCCCACTTATGTTTGTTTGCACAGAACCTGATGGTCCAGCTGCTGCAGGGCCTGGACTTCCTGCACGTCAACATGCTGGTGCACCGTGACCTCAAACCGGCCAACGTGCTCATCAGCGGCCAAGGTCGGGTGAAGATAGCGGACTTTGGGTTGGCGCGCATCTACACCAGCCGCATTGCCCTGACACCGTGTGTGAGTCTGGCAGTGCCCGTCGCAATTTGGCCTGCAGTTCCATCTGTCTGGTACTTCTCTTTGTAATGTGGGCTTGTCACCTTATGAGGGACCGGAATCCCAGCTAGTGTCTCCTACCTTGAACCTTGCTTTTTTATGGGATAAGCTCTAGGAAAGCTGGGTTTCTGGCAATGAATAAGTGGCTTTGGATGGATATGTCTTTGTGACATAGTCGTAAACTTGGCCCCTAAGCTGTGGAATGATTTACCCCCAAATGCTCGGATGGCCCCTTCACTACCTGCTTTTAAATCTCGTCTTTAATTCACTGTCAGAGTTCTTCATTCCCTTCTTATCTTATTATTTTAAAAAAGTACAAATATTTTTAAATTGTCTTTAATTGTTTATTCATTTGTTTCATTTATTGTCATTTAAATTCTTACTTTAATTTAGTTCTGTCTCATTGTGTGATTTGGTATACAGTTTGAACCGCACTTTGGGTTCAGCTCCTGTTGTTTTAAAAGTGCTTTATAAATAAAAAACAAAAAAGTAAATTAAAGCATGAACACATCTTACAATTTTTTAGAGGACAAAACATCCATATTTCGAGAATGTGCTAATTTTGCATTGCTTTTTGAAGATTGTCTAACAAGTTTTGAGACTTCTCGAGAACTTAGTGGTGAGTGGTATAAACTGGAGAGATATGATAGTTACATCATATTTACATGTGTTTGGAAGCTGCTGAATGCATTGGTTACAGTAACACGCAGTCTGCTTGCCCCCAGGTGGTGACGCTGTGGTACAGAGCCCCTGAGGTCTTGCTCCACTCCAGCTACACGTCCTCTGTAGACATGTGGAGCGCAGGGTGCATTTTTGCGGAGTTCTTCCTCCTGAGGTAAGCAAACGTGATCCCCGGTGCATCTGTACCTTTTTGGAGCCTAAGTAAGCCAGCAGGCCACGATATGTTGGTGCGGTGCTCACCAAGGACTTCCCGTTCACATAGCATCTTATGACCTGGGTTACTTTTAACGCATACCATGATATTTAAAGGAAATACAGACGTTGTTCTTTTTTAAACTTATTAACGATGAATGAATGGAGTACCTTGCCTGTGGCCTCATCATATTCCTACTTGTGTCTGACAGGCCATTGTTTTGTTGCCTTTCTGAGGTACAGCAGCTGCAGAAAATTATCGAGTAAGTCCTTTATTTGTTTGTTTATATATATGTTTGTGTGTGTGTGTGTGTGTGTGTGTGTGTGTGAGACAGTGAGAGAGAGACAAGTTCAAATCCCTGGGTCGGCAGAGTGATCCCACCAGTGTTGTCTACGTGTGTATACTGGTATGTCGGGTATGTTGTCCTGGGGGCAGCCTCAGCCACATGTCAGTCTTTCTGCTGTAGCTGACCTGCCTTTCCCTCAGAGTCATCGGTCTTCCGCCAGAGGAAGACTGGCCAGCAGAGAGCGCCGTTGCCTATTCTCCAAACTGGGCAGGTGATCGAACATTAAGCCAGATGCTGCCAAACCTGGACCTGGAGGAGAATGAGCTGCTGTTGGTAAGTGTGGGACCAGGCCAGTGGTACCTGCCATTATGATTCGCTGTACGAGGTCCCGGCCCGGCACATCGGGCATTGTTTCTTGCCTCACACCTTCGGCGTTCGAGGTCTGATTGCCGCCCCTGCTCTGCATGTGCAGGGCTTGGCCCGCGCTCATCCCATGTACTTAGAGACGTGCACTTAGGTCATTTGGCATTTCTGAATTGCTCGTAGAATGTGTGTCCTGTGATGGACGGCGCTGTCAGGAAAAAAAAGAGTACAAATTTGTGCCTTTGTTTGTCACTGGATCTGTAGCCTCAAGGGTCTGCCAGTTGTACCCTTAGCTGTAGGTAAATGGGGCATCCTCTCCAGAGTGTACCCCTGCCTTATACCCTATGCTGCCCTGGATGGACTTGAGGCTGCAGGACGACCCTATACTTGCATAGTGGTTGGAAGATGGATGGAGGGATGTTAAGCTTTTTTGCCCTTTAATATTTGGATATCTAATTCTGAAATTTTATATAAGAATCCTATCAATGCATCATAGACTGCTCTATATTTAGCATTAACCATTGCTCCATAATTTTAAGTTGGGGGGTCTTGTATTGGTGTGTCTACAGAAACTCCTGACCTTCAACCCCCTGAAACGGATCCCAGCTTCCAAAGCCCTGGAACATCCCTTCTTTAAGGGCCCGTAGCAGCAGGACCAGGGAGATGGCGCTGGAGTTGGGGTTTGGGAGCATCGACTCTCTCATAGTCAGTCCTCTACTTGGGATTTGATTGTAGATCACTGGAAATGAGCAAACTGATGGGATTTATGTTAGGGAAGGAGAACATCATTGGTTTGCTTGATTAAGTCACACAATAGTAATGTTTCTGAATGAGGGGCTGTTGTTACTTGTCATTGTCACCGCGGTGACCAGTCAGCCGCCGGCGCCAGGAAGCAGCCATGAAGTGTTCAGTTGCCCAGTTATTTTACTTAATTCTAGTGTTGACTGTCGTTTAGATGTTTTATGGATCTTTGGATGTGTTCCATTTCCCTGAAGGCCCTCCTAGGTCCATGCCATTTTTAGGCTCCTGGCTCAGAGATAATATATCACTGGTGTAAACACTTTTTCCTGTGCTGGGCTTTAAGAGACAGAGCTGTTATATGGGCAGGAGATGTACGGGGGGTTGGCAGTGTGGCTGAACTCTCAGATGGCCTTATTCGCTTTTAGTGGCGAGGCGGAACATTCCGAGGGGAATGTAAGCATGCATTACTTACACAATGCAGATAAAATTAATTTCATGGTAGTTACCGGTGTTTTGGGGTCACAGGTGTCAAGGTCAAGATAGAGAGGCATGAAAAGCCATTGACAACCAGGCTTTTCTGTGTCAAGTAGTTGTCACTCAGGTTGATGATTCATCCCCCTGACTCCAGGGACGGGCCACATAATCTTTGTGTGAGACAAGGATTTAGGTAAGGAGTGTATTTATTTATTCATCAGAGAACTATACCAGCGACAGTAAATTTCTCCGCATCCACCAAAAGGTTATGAATTTCATATTGTCCATTAAGCACTTTGCAGTAACAGCGAGGAAGATATACTGCTTAGGAATCAGTTTTAAGTACCTTTTTCATGTGTTAATATCGAGGGTGTTTATTTTGATTTTGTTTCTAAGTTTGTGTTTGTTTTGCAATTCCAACACAAATGTAACAAATGTTTCTGTGTGTCTTGTTTCCTTTCTGACGTTTGATGTATTGTTTTCAAAAGGCATCAACTGTAACAGTGATGCTAATTATAGCTAATTGTTATTTTAGCTGCCGCTTACGTAGCAGGTTGTTTTGAGCATTGTTAATTCTGTCACCATTTCTGGGTGTTCAGGTGAATAAAGGTACTTCCTATGAAAAGTTTTTTTGCTTTATTTTAGCTTTTAGCTTCATCCATTTTTACAACACAAAGGCCAAGGACAGAGGTCATAGTCATCTCTAAAGTCTAAGCAAGAGCACTTTACCATGAATAAAAGGGAAGAAGCACTGGGGTACAATTTGCAGCAGGTACAATTTCTGCTGCATGTTAGGTAATTGGCAATGGGCATTTAGCAGTGGAACAACAAGCATCATCCATGCATCTAAAAAATGGGCTTTTGGAAGAACTAAATGTATTTGTGTGTTTATATATATATATATTGGAATGCCCGTCCTTAGAGGTGGAGATTTCAGATCCAGAAAGTACTCTGACTGTGACTATACACAACTGGTTGTTTGAAACAAAATCTTGGTCTGGATTTGTACTTCCTGAACCTGAGCTTTCCATCTCTGCCTGTCCTTGAAGAATATACAGTACTATGAAAATCTTTCAAAGACATTTAACTAGGTAGTAAGTCAAGGTAGTAGTTCATGTCTAATGATTTCATATTGACCAAATTGCCCGTAGGTGTGCATGTGTGTGAATGGTGTGTTAGTGTGCCCTGCGATGGGTTGGCACCCCATCCTGGGTTGTTCCCTGCCTTGTGCCCTGCGATGGGTTGGCACCCCATCC
>JABJVO010000116.1:696958-717089 GCA_026770805.1 Boulengeromyrus knoepffleri
CCCCCCCCCCCCCCCCCCCCCCCCCCCTCACACTTCTGCAGGGAGGTGTCTGATGGCTCCGGTGACCCCCATGACAGTAGAAACCGCTCGGCGGAGCCCCTGACCACTCACGGCTGCCACGTGCCGCAGCTGCAGACGCGGGTGTCCGTGGGCCACCTGAGGAGCACGCTGATGCAGCAGACCCGCGGCAGGATCCCGGGCCACAGCATGTAGGTGTTACCTTGCTCCGACACTAGGGGGTGCCAGTGCAAGTTTCAACACATCAAGGTCACTCAGCCATGAACCTGAGGGGTGTATTACAGAAGGGGTGCTGTCAGTTAACACTTTGTAGTTCACCCCACTGATCTACTGTTTTACCACACAAGCACATTTTGCTTACTTATGAAGATTATGGGCTTATAATAAATATAAGTACTGTACTGTAAATCAGTATTTTTATTGTAAATTTATAGAAAATTTGTTCCATTTTACAATAAGACGGTTCAAATCTATAGTCAGCTTTGCGTAAAATTTGGTCTCTTCCTGTTAAATCAGTCAGTTATAGCTGTACATGATAATGAACGACTGTGGTGGACTTGGTGCATGTCTTTATTTTAGATCTACTCTCTGAAACTCTCTCTGAATATTTTTTTTACTTGTTGACACTGACAGTCCTGCTGTTGCAGTTCTATGTATACCCATGATGGCCTGTAGGTGGTGCTGTATGCGGATCCTGGAGACTTATGACCCTCCCACTCTCTCCCATTCTTCCTTGTTGTCCTCCTCTGGCCTCGCGGGTAGGAGCGCGGATGGCGAGTGTGTCTCCTCCTCCCTTGACCTGGCCGTGAAGCCCGGGTCCGAGGGGAGGCGCCGCCCTCGGCGGTACCTCCCAGAGGGGGACGCCGTGGGCCGCAAGACCAGCGAACGCTTCCGGACCCAGCCGGTGACGGCCGGCGAGATGCAGGACAGCCGCGGGTACAGAGCCGTCTGGGGAAGGAGTGCCGTGTCATGTGACTCATTTTGACTTGTGTGAACGTGTACTGAAAGAGGGCCTTGCTTGTATCTTTCATTTGCTTTAGATTGACTTTTCAAGTTATACACCTTTGTAGAAATAATACTAGACCATGAGTTTATCTGAAACTACTATACATTGCTTCTCATTTTGTGGTGGTCGTCTAAAAATACAGCTGATTGGATAAGACAGTATGTATGGGTCAAATGCCATTGATTTAACCCTGGGGGGGGGGCACTTTCAGAGCACCTCAGTCCTTCCATAGGTGTAATGGTGGGATTGTGTCCTCTATCGCCCCCTGCTGCTGGGAATCCGTGGTGCTGAGAGCAGCATGCATCACAGAGCCAGTGCCAAAAAGCCCAGGTTGTCACGGTAACGCTGGCTGACTCCTTATTCTTTTCATCTTATTCCCATTTCAGCTCTTTGGAGATCGACAAGCTGGAAAAGATGGGAGGTGAGTCCTCCAGTCAGAAGGGTTTCTGGGTTTTTCTGTCTAATGTACTGCTTTCGGTCTTTGTGATGCGCCGTAACAGCGCAGCTGAAAAGAGTTCCTGGTTAAAATGGCTGTCTGGGTGGGCCTTGGAGAGACCCCTCCAACCCCAAATAAATGTCCCAGTTTACTAGCTACCAGAGATAAGCAGCAGCTAAGCTAATCGGTGTCCCAAAATTCTTCGTTGTGTGTGCGCATGCATGTCCTGCGATGGACTGGTACCAGTCACGGGTGTTCCCCTTCTTTGTACCCTATGCTGCCTGGGATACCCAGTGGTGGAGTTGTAGCAATATTTTAGTGATGGCCGAACGAAGCTTCATGAACCATTCGCTGTATTTTCTGACGTCACTAGATGGTGCTCTTGGTTTGCTTTGGGCCCTTGTATGAGCACAGAGCACCATCTAGTGGAGTCAGAAAACACAGCTTCATTTGGCCATCATTATGATATTTCAATTGGGATGGTGGGGGGGTGAAATCTTTGTGGAAGGGGGGCTGCCTGATGATAAAATCTGGCAAGCACACTGGGTGTAGGGTCTCGTACATTTACCTTTATGTGACTGAAATTGCACGAAACATGTATACAAGTCTGATATTTCAGTGCTTGCAGGTCATAACGACTGTTTTCCGCTGTTGTTTGCAGCCGATGTGAAATCTGATGACAAAGCTGAGATGAGTGTCGCTGCCAAGATGTCTCTGTTTAAAGTGAGTTAATACCCCAACCCCTGCCTCTTCTCACTGGCATTGCTTAAGTCCTAATGGAAGAGCAGGGAAGTCCAAATGGCCCCCATCTGTGATGCTGGCCCATGCTCCCCCCTTGGATTACCTGCTACCCTGCTCTGCCACACCAAGTCAGGGCTTTCCAATCTTCTGTGCCCCTTCACCCTGCCTCTGTGTCCCTGGGGGTGACCTCGGTCACCCTGCTCTGGGGGAAATCACTCTTCAGGACATCCCAGGTATCAGGGTTTTAAATTAGAAGATTAAAACAGAATGACATGGTTTAGCCAAAACATTCTCACACTCGGTACTAATACCCGTATCGGTTTGAAGGCCTTGAGTTTTCTCTGAGCGGGATCTGGTTTATTTATAGTACGTGCACCTATTAATGAACTTGGATGTATGACCTGAATGTGGCAGGTTCTGGCTGAGCAATCAGAATCTCCTCTAAGTCCGTTTTTAGTATAATAATGATAATAATTAATAACCGAGCAGAGTGTTAATTTCAGTCAGTCAGGGCGAGATGGTGACCCTGACCGCAGTGTCGGTTCCCTGGATTTGCATCTCTGTAGGAGCTGGAGAAGACGGCTGACGCTGAGAGCGGCTTCATTCCGCGGCCTCAGGAGCGCCGGGGTCGCCGTGCGGCCGGACAGAGGGCGCTGACGCAGCTGGTCACCGGCGCGGATGTGGCAGAGGCCACCAGGTGGGCGCGGGTCACGTGGAGGGAGCGGCTGCTGATCGGTCCTATAATGTGTGGCGCGCTTGCGCTTTGATCGATTCTTTTAGTAGGCCGGTTAATTGACAACATAGTTATCGGAAGAAATTATACTCAAACTTTAAGGAATTAGCCCTATTATTGCATGGATTGCACTAGGCTGTCACACACATTTTTACTTACAGAAGAAGAATCTGCTGTGTGCCCCACTTGTTGAAGCCCTTTGTCATTTACTGTAAGCACATTTTATGTCATTTAATTTTATTAGGCAAATCTATCTCCCGGTCAGTACTTTGATATTTTCGCTTAGGTGAAATCAAAGATAGTTTTAGATTTTTTTTTAGCAAAAGTCAATGCAGTGCACCTTATTTAAAATTTTAGAACTGGTAGATCATCTCTTTATTGCTGTCTATGTATGTTAAGTTTTTATTTGTTTATTTTTGATAATTCTAAACTTTTTTTTTTTGTATATAACCTAGCTTTTGTCATGAACACAGCCCTTGTTGCTTGCATGGTGTGAAAGCGCAGTTATGTAACAGAAGAAATGTTATCAGAAATCAGAGATCTGTAGAGCGGAAGGTAGATGCTTTAGATAAATTGCTTCCTGAGATTCACATTTTGTCAACATTAACATGATCGTCATCAGTACTAATTATTTGTTTTTGAATCCGTGGCATTTAGTTGTCTGGCAGGTTGTCATGGCGATTGTTCCCAGGGCCTGTGATGGGTGTTGCAGGTGTCTCTGCTTTGCCGATTTCCACTATAATCGCTTCATCCAGGCTCCAGCCAAGCATAGACGGGCAGCTCACAGGCCTGGACCTGCTCGCAATCGTCCTCCGCTTTACACCTCCGCTTGGCCCTCTGTTCCCGTGTGCTCTGCCTGTGCGTTGGGCAGAATTCCGACACCCTCCACGCCTTAAGCGGCCCTAAGCGGCCAGGCCCTCGGCTTTATGGCAGCGGCCGATACAAGTGCGGCGAGCAGCTAATTAAAGAAGTGACACGGGGGGCGACAGTCGCCCGGTTCGCAGTGCGGAGCAGGTGTGTGTGAAGGTAGCCAAATGGCCCTTTGGGGACACGGTACAGCGATGGCCCTCTGGGGTCCTGGAGTTCCATGCAGCTGCGGGGTAGATGCCTGATTGTAAATTACGTCCTTCCCTGCACCTGTGCTCCGGCGTGCCCTTGCACTCCCGATTTGTCCCTTCAACAATGCCAGTTTCCTTCCAGCCTGCCCTACAAGCATTTTGCATTTGCCTAATTTCATTTTTTTTTGCTTTTCCATTTTCCATGTATCATTATTATTATTATTGTAATACTCCTAAATTTCCACCCTGTTTCCTTGTTTGCACTAATGTACTGTCTTTGTCTGGCTTTTCCTATCTAATGTACTGCTCTCGGTCTTTGCGATGCGCCATGACAGCGCGTCTGAAAACATTCCTGGTTAAAATGGCAGCCTTGGCAAGAACCTTTATATCCCAAAAATGTCCCTGTCGGCTTTTCCATAGTTATACTGTCAGTCAGCCTCTGTAAATAACTTAGGATTTATGCTTGTTTGCAGGCACTTTGTTTATTTATTTATATATATGCATGTCCATCTGTGCGCACCATTCTCGCTGCTGGGCACAGCAGAATTTCCCACTGGGATCAGTAAAATCCAGCTTAATCTTAACTGGAAATAATACATAGAAATTAGCAGAGAATATGCCTAATTTGCATAAAAGTATTAAGAGCATTATCCAACCATCTGTTTGCTGTAATCCGGAACAGGGTGGCAGGTAGCCTAGAACCTACTCCAGGGCGTAGGACACCCTGGACAGGATGCTGGTCCATGTCAAGACACACACCTACGCTCTGTGGGCAATTTGTGGACATTAATCAAACCCTGAAAAGTCAGGCAATAGTGCTGAACGCTGAACCGCCTGTTATGTTTATATGCTGAATTTGTATTTTTAGCCCTGATTATATATGTTGTATATCATAAGTTAATTTAACATTAAAACTTCTCAAATTTATTTCCAAGTCTCTCCAAGGCAGCAGCCCTGGAAGAAGTCGCAAGCAAGGGGGTCAGTCAGGAAGAGCAGCTGCCTGAAGAAGAAGACGAAAGCTCCAAGCTCTCCATGAGCGAGAAGCTGGCCCTTTTCACCAAGCTGGCCCAGCCGGCAGACAAGGCCAGCACCGCATCCGACGTGCCGGAGAGACGGCGCCAGAAGGGGGCGCGCTATCGCACACAACCCATCACCCTTGACGAGGTAGACCTGGTGGGTGCGAGTTTTCCCCCGGAGTAGAAATGGGAACACAGAGATGAGAGATGATCACTGACAGAGCATCACAAACCAACATAACTGCAGTTAATGTTATGGTACCAGTCGAAAATAGCCAGAGGATAATGCAGGAGAGGAAGAAACATCTACTAATGATACCTACTAATGGAGAAGAGAGACCTCTGGGAGTCCAAAGCTAATTGGCTGTCCAGCTTCCTTAGGCATCCTAGCCTTGTACAGTGTGGTGCATGTGTTGTAGGTTCCTCTTATATGTGTGATTTGTCAGTAGAGGCACTTGCAGAGAAGTGCTTCCTCAAATATCGGTGACCTAGAGGATAGGAATGGAATTGCTATTAAATGGCAGCCCTACTGTGAAATTTGAAATATTAATAAATTGGGTTTAAATCTTTCCAACAGCTTCAGAAAGGTCCCTTTAGGTTGCCTCCCCTGCACCTTTCCAGCCAGCTCTCTGATAGGCAGCAGGCCCTGTCCATCAACCTGAAGCCCAGTGAGATTCGTGAACATTTGCCCTCGCCCAGTGAGCAGCCTGAAGAGCCCTGCCCACCATTGGAGGATCCTTCTCAATCCTTAAATCAGCAGAAATCAGAGTCACTGGAAATAAAGGGAATCTTGAAAAAAATTGGGGAGACTGCGTCCTCAGTCTGCTGCGTGGTTGCCCAAGAACAGTTGGAGGCAGAAGCTGAAATCAACCAGCAGCTGGTGCCGGAGACGCAGGATCGAGGAACAGAGGAACCGAAGGAAGGGAGAGCAGGGCAGGGTGCAGGAAATGGGGCTGGAACTCACACTGCTCTATGGGACAGTGGAAAAAGTTTGACAAATACCACTGTACCAGCATCTACCGCCCCCTGGAGGCAGAGGGGAGGTTCTGCTGTTTCCAATTCAAGGGAACATGTGAGAACCACCTTGTCCAGTCAGAGGGAAGTGAACAATAATATTGAAGGCAGCCCAAGGGACTCTGACAGAGACAGGTACTGACATGAAGCCAGGTTTTAGGAATCACTGTTCCCTTTCTGTGGTACCATCTTTTATGTGTGTGGCATTTTTTTAAACTGGATTTTAGTGATGGACAGATCGAAGTGTTTACAAGACATGCAACTAGGTGAATTACTGTTTTCTTAGTTACTCAGTGTATGATCGTGTGTGTGTTAGTGTGTGTGTTCTGTGATGGACTAGCATCCTGGCCAGGATGTCTCCTGCCTAGTGCCCCCTGCTGCCTGAAAGAGGCTTCAGCATCACATTGACCCTCTACTGGATAAGTGGTTGGAAGCTGGATAGAAGGAAGTCAAACATATTGTTTCTTAACTTAAGTCATGTTGAACTTGGGGAACGATTAACTACCCTATAGGCTGAGGTGGACATCCCTAAAAAGTGTCCATGTGATTGCCTCTGTTTGTGTTTTCCCTTCCCCATTGAGTGTCTCTGTCCCTCGACCAGGCTGACAGACCGTAAGGAAGGGGAACTGAGAGAGGGTGGCGTCGAGAAACAGGCCCCACTGTCTCAGACTCGACGCTGCCTGGAGGCTGACAATGCCCGGGCGCAGAAGGTGGGTTTGTGGTGCGTGCAGTTTGGCAGTTTGCCTGTGCATTTTCGAGGTGGGGAGGAGAGCTGGGGGCCTCAGAATGGGAAGGTTCAGCAAGAAAGATTTTTATTCACAAAAAAAATCCACCAAACATCAATAGCTCTTTAATGTCAATAATCAAAACAGACAGAACAGAGATTTGTGTACATATAGAGGATTAGCTTCTGTTTCCCTGCTGCTATAGACCGACTGGCTTTTATTCCGTCTGCTTATCTCTGATTGGAGGCAGCTGGTCAACATTAACTGGTACGGGGGAGCTGGTGCTAAACCAGTCAGTGTCGGGCAGTTCTGGGGAACTGAACCCTGGTCTGTGGTTTATTACCTTTCACTGGATCACAACAGTCAGCGTAAATATTCCAAAATATGGGAGAAGTGAATCTCTGGTGTAATTTGCTGACTTCACGCTGCTCGTCGACTTTCATTGGTTTGGCGGCGGCTGGCTGGTGGAGAAGCGGCCTGGATGAGGTTTCTAGCTCCCCGTCTCTTTCACTTTGACTGTTTACACAGTGAACAATGCGTTCATTCAGAGCCTGATTGTCCAGATTGCAGAGATTTCAAGAACCAAGAGCAGGAGACTTGGATCCCGTCCCGGGAAGCACAGGGTACAAAGCAGGGGACATCCACTATAGAATACCAGTCAAAAACTCCAGTAGCAATTTAGACATGACATCAGATAACTGGCATCCCATCCAGGGTGTACCCCACCCGCCGTGAACCTGACCAGGAAATGCAGTTTGAAGATGGCATTGGGTCGGGACTGCTGGAGGAAACCTGCATGAACTTCACATAGACAGACCCAGAGATGGGATTCAAACCTAACCCCAACCTCAGAGCTGTGAGGCTACAGTGATACCCACTGAAACACCATGTTTCACAGCATCTATTGCTCTAGCTGAATATATTATGGTTAGGTTCTGTGTGTCTTTAACATTAGTGGCCGGTGTTGCTGTGTTTGTAATGACGCCCCCCGATTTTACAGGGTGGTTCTGGCATGATGGTGGGGAATTTGAAGGGAAATTCTCTTCCCAAGTAGACTGCTGCTGTGATTTTTCACACTTGCAGTGTCTTCCTCTATGGTTTTCCCTCTCCTTGCTCCTTATTCCTGCTATTTTCTCTGTCTCTCTCCATGCTGCCCCCTGTAGGCTGACAGTGATATTGCCAGTGATTCCCCTGGCTCAACCCTTTGCTGGGTAAGATTGTGATTTGGTCAGTCTTTACAGGTAGCATGCATCAAAAACCAGTATGAGCCCTTTTCCATTCTTTGGTGTTACTCGTGCTCAGTTGTTGGTTTTACAGGCTCTGTAGTAATCCATATATTTTTTTTTATTTTAGAGGCATCGTTTTTGAATAAATATCTGTTTTTATTAACATTCACATCTCCTTAGTCCTACATACGACCCTATAGGACCACACTGCCCCCAGCTCAGTGGCGGAGATGGGGGGGTCACGTCTAACCAATAACCTGCCCCCATCCTCCCTTGCACCTGTCCATCCCAGGAACCTGTCCTCTCCTCCATCTTCACACCCGCTAACAGCACATCGCAGTATGTTATCCGTTACAACGAGGTGAGTGTGCGTGTGAAGGGTGTGAATGTTAAGGCATGCTTAAACACGTGAGCATGCGTACAAGATGCATGCACAAAACATAGAACAGATAGCATGTGTCTGTGTTAGAGATGCATGATGTATCAGTTAACATATCGGTATCAGCTGACATTCGCTGAAAATCAAGACAACGGCATTGGTCTGTGTCAGTTTAGGCCAATATTTAAACAAACTTTAAAGGATCAGCCACGTTTCTGTAGTGGGTTTTCATCAGTTTATTCGCCAGTTATAAAAGGACCCAAAATAACTGGCTGTGACGTGTTTATAATTCAGTTTTTAATCTGGGCCGCAGATAGATCTTTCGTTTTCCACGATGCAATGCGATTTCTCTAATCTCTGCCGGCAAGCTCAGCAAGTTTCACCACTGGCGATCGCCCCCCCAGGGCTCGTACACGTGTCTCAGAGGTTGGCTAGTTATCTGTATAAGCAGTATTCAACAAAAATAATATTTTATCGGTATTGGTCAAAATTTGCCCATAGCTGCACCTCTAGTTTGTGTCTATATACAGATAAACACTCATAAGAGTCCTGATGAAAAGGATCATGGGAATGGAAAGGTGGGGCGGGTAGGGGGGAGGGGGGCGGCTACAAGATGATGATAGAAGTGGACAACACTCCCTGCATGTGCATGGGCTCCACTGTGGTTTTCCTCCAAGGAGGGTCTGCATAAACCTCCTATTGCTACGAAGTCAGCAGAGGGGCGCCCCCTGGAGGCCGACAGACCACAAAGCAGCCCACACAGATTCCAGCCACGGCTAATGAAGCCTGCTGGATATTTATAGACGTGTAACATGTATATGATGCCTTTATGGAATTAAGCCCTGCGGGGCCTCGAAGTGCATTTGAGAAACACTGTAACTTATTCTGCTTCACAGTCATTAGCATAATTATGCTCCTGGAATGGAAATCAGTTGGCTTCCAGCGGTATAAATTGCGTGTTAAGTACTTTTTGCTGACACTTTTATTGTAAATAATCCGCAAATGATTTTGCGGGCTTCACACACCGCTGGATAAATACTAAAGATCTTTTGTCTCTTTTTGTTTTTTTTACTTTTAAAATTGCACCCCCAACCCTCCTTGGGATTTTATCCTTGAGCTAAACTGTACCACACTAACGGGCGGATGTTTTATTGTGACGGTGAGGTAAACGACCTGTTGACGAGGCCCCCTGGGGGGTGGAGACACGGGGGGGGGGAGAAGGAGGTGTGCTTAGGGGTCGGAGGTCAGCCGTGAGGAGGCAGCAGCAAGGGAGCTGACGCTTGAACGTAACGATGACATATTTTGAAATAACCTATGTTTGTTTTTAGAAGGATAACAGCAAAACGAACACACTTCACTGCAAATGGCGCCTCTGGGTGTTGTAGTGTTTCATACACGGCCACACTATTGAATGGTTGTTTTTTGCTGTTTAAACTAATTATGATCCATTCAGACTTCAGGTAACAGGATGTTTTGCCTGATTCCCTCCGCTGATCCCTCCTCTTTCTCTCTGCTTGAACTGATTTTTGCTACTTTTTGGTAATATGGCTGCAGGCGTGAAATGAATGTTGTTTTTTTTCCACTGTTCTAAACACCCCTGTGACCCTGTACTGGACGTGTGGTCGGAAGACGGACGCTATCGACCAGCGTCTTTTTGTTCACCTTCTCTCTTTTTTTTTCCTGTCTGATTTTTCCAGACCACCCATTCCTACGAGGCCCAGGAGGTGACCTCTGCATGTCCAAAAGACTCCCATGCTCCCTTGGGGCCAAAGGTGAATTAACCCTCTTACCAGTGTACACACACACATACACGCCGGTAGGGTGTGGCTAGATTATGCTGGTTTCCAAAATGCTGCCATTAGTGATAAAAAGCTCAAACGCAAGTTTTTTTTTTTCTTCTCAACAACAAGTTAGAGTTTCAAATTTGTCATTTGTACAGTACCGTGCAAAAAGTCTTAGGCAGTCATAGAGAATGATGTTTAAAAATCTTCATATTCGTGTAAAACTGTGCCAATATATCTGTCAAAGTGTTAGCTGGAACATTTTTTAAATGTTCCCCAGTGTTTCCAGTAAACCCGTGTATTTCTGACTCGACCGCTAGCACGTCTACTATGGCTAATCTATACCTCATTGACTTTTTAAACTATTGAAGTTAATTAAGTGAGCTTGTGCAAAAACTGATCAAATACATGGAGAGGTTTGGGGTGTGAAGTGATGTTCATCTAGCTGTCCAACAAGAAATCAGTAACTTTTCGAGGCAAAGAAGAAATTGCTGTCGGTTTTTATTGTGTTACTCTTAATATGCATATATTCTTATATTAAATTGTGTTGATATATAATATAATATAAATTTATTACATAGATAAATATCTTTAAACATTTCCTTGGACTGCCTACGATTTTTGCACTGCATTTTTACAATTAGGCCATTACATGCTGGCCTCCATCAAAAAGTAGCAAAATTGCATTTTAATTGTTTTCAGCTATTCGATTAAAGCCATTTTCTCTTAATATAGCATTGAAAGATATTGAGGATGAAAATTGCTTATCAGTTTTGAGTCGACTGTTCATTGATACCCACACTGCATGCCAACATGGTGACACAGCTGCTGTTGACTGCACAGGTTCCTCTAGCTGATGTGTCCGTGTTGGAGTTTGCACATGGCCTGCAGGAGAAAGAGGAGCATCGCAGGACCAAGGGTGAGGAGACCTCCAGGAGCTCCGTGTTGTTCACCGGGCAGATGGACCTGAGAGGTCAGGGCTGTCTGAGTCACTTTATGATAATTGCCGTTCTTCCCGAGGAACAATGTGAAGAAACACTATAGCTGGCATTGGGTAATGTATAATGAGGTAGAATTATGCTTTTCCATCTAATAATGAACATTGCCAAGCCGTAAGCTGGCATGCAAAATAAGCACAGTCAAAACAAAATTGTTTGGCGTGTCAGAATCGGTTTTGGACGGGGTGCACTTTTCGTGGAGCAGATGGTGTCTATAAGCGTTGAGTTGAGTTTGCGTTGAGTTTAATGAGCTTTTAAGGTGATTCGGTTGCTTTGAAATTATTTTAACAACTGCTCTAACTTAAAAGTTTTGTGTCACTCTGGATTCCCACCCATCTAATCCTCCGACTTTGAAGGCAGAGATTGAGATTCAGTGGGAATCCCTTGAGATTCAGTTGGTGATCCCTTGAGATTCAATGGGAATCCCTTGAACACCTTCCCTTCCCATCAGCCGCTGGGCACCTGGAGACCTCTATCAGGGTCACCGCAGAGACCGTGAAGGAAGTGATGACTCTGGACAGTCAGGAGACCTTTGGCTGCTTCTACAGTGCTGTGACCACCTCCTCCATGAGCTCCAGTGTCTCTGTCAGCAACGAGCAAGACTTTGGTGCCATCTTTCAGTCTGACACGCCCAAGTATGTCTGTAGATTGTGCCCTATGATTTTCACCCTTGATTTGAAGGGACATGCTACTACCCTGCATTTCGGCTTGTGTCAAGGTCTTATGGTGTATCAGTCCTCTGATTGATTTTTTCAGCTCTTCCTGTAGGTTTGTGTTTGTGTGCTGGACACTTTGCTTGTGCCTTGATCCGACATCATTACTGATGCTCTTCCTTGTGTGGTGTCAATGTACTTCACCCACACCTTTAACCAAGGACCAACCACTGACCTTTCATATCACAGTGAACTTTTTGCACCATTTATGAAACGCTGGTCTATTAAACTTCATACGATTTGCTAAATCATTTTCCTCATCTCTTAATTTCCCATTTGGATTCACTTCATTGGCTAGAAAGCTGTGCAAATCCGTTTCCAAAGAGAGAGTTAACTTCAAAGCATAGAGACACAGTGGCCCTACTGGGCCAGTGTTTCCCTGACAACACTGATGTCTGGCACAATATGTCATTTGTTTACTAGTGTCTTGGTGTGTGTGTGTGTGTGTGTGTGAAGACTCAGATCTGCAGTGGCGGAGCACAAGCGGTCCGTGCGTCCAAACCGGAAGACCCAGGCATCCCGGAACCCCCTGCGGGCTCTGGCAGCGCGGGACGATGTCCGGCAGGAGTACACGGACCAGCGGATCACCAGTGTTACCCTGGAAACGGAGAGGGTGCAAGTGAACAACAGTGAGTCGTATGTCATATCACACGAATGGCACCACACCCAATGTACCAATCTTTCCTTGCTTGTCCACCTCTTAACGCAATTTATAATTTAAAATTAAAGTACATTTATATGTGCATGGTCATGTGACCTGTCTGTCAGCCTTAACAGAGTAATAAAATGCTTGTGTCTGTGGATGATCACCAAAAAGAATATGGGGTCCAGTGCCTTCGAAGCTGGACCCCAACCCCCACCTCCTCTCCCTCCTCGGTGCTGGGCAAACTCCGCTCTCACGGCTCAGACAGCTGTAATTTGTTCCTCCCTGATTCCTGAGTGCTTAAGCACCCGCTTTGCTGTGCTGTTTTGCATTTAATTAATTGGCAGATATTTGCACTGATTTGCAACGTGTAGTTTACATTTTTCATTAAATCCTGCACCCATCTGTTCTTCTTATTATTGTTACCCATTTGAGTGCTTCGCCGAGCAATTATAGCATCATATATTATATTTCTTAGTTAAGCATTTCTGGCAATTTATCAAAGGATACAGCAGTAATGTCTGTCCAGAGGCTTAAACCAGTGATCTTTTATATAAAAAACTAACATTCTGCATGTCTGTGGGTAATATCAGCAGACTATAGGTTAGTAGTGTCGTTTTTGGCTAGAATGATTTTGCTTAACCTTCCAGCATCACTGTCATCACTAGCAGACCTATCTGGTGAGGAAAACTTCTGCAACATCAGTCTACAAAGAGCCAACTCTACTGAGGCAGAGACCGGCAATGGCACCCTCCCATCCAGTGAACTAATGCTTATCCACATAAAAGGTCAGAGGCCATTGGGTGTTGCCTGGATATCAGGTGACCCTTGGGGGTGATGGGTAAATTTCATGCAGGGGCTGCTGGGTATTGTAGTTTTTTAACAAGGCAAAACACTCATATTATGGTCAGACAGATGACAGGACCTGTGTATATAATGTGAAGCAGAGTTCAAGCTTGGCCTTGAAGCTTCTACTCACAGTATGTGTTGCTCACGACGGACAGGGCGACAGCACGTCCAGGTGCGGCTAGCAGAGCCGGCAGCGCGAACCCTGAACAGTGGCGATTGCTTTCTGCTTGTGACACCTACACAGTGCTACCTATGGATCGGCAAGTCTGCCAATGTCGCCGAGAGGGCCAAGGTAAAGCACGCCCAACCTCAACACCAATGGGCCCCTCTCACATCCCTGTTAGCTCGAGTCGTCTCACACTATCATCACGTTAAGTCGTGGACCCTGTTTTGGTGAACACTCACGTTTCACGTTTGGTTTACATGTACGGACGCTCCCCGGGTTATGATGGTACGTGTTACGATATTTCGACTTTACGATGGGTAATTGTTTTTCACTTTCAGTACGTTATTCAATGAATTACATGAGATATTCAACACTTTATTATAAAATAGGCTTTGTGTTAATCATTTTGCCCAGCCGTAGGCTAATGTAAGTGTTCTAAGCATGTTTAAAGTAGGCTAGGCTATGCTATGATATTTGTTAGGTTATGTGTACTGTATTAAAATGCATTTTCGCCTTACGATAACTTATGATTGGTTTATTGGAACGTAACCCCATCATAACCTGGGGAGAGGCTGTATTTTAATATGTGGCAATATAATGGAAGATGCTGCGCATTTTCAGTGTCTGCTCTCTGTGTTATATTTGTAGGTTTTATGTCCTGTAGGGGGAGCTCCAGTCCTGTGGAGACAAAGGGAATAATAGTTCGGCATTCTCTATTAGCTGCCTGACTGAAGTTGTCATTTGGCTAGGAGCTGGCCTCAGCTGGTGTTCTGGGTTGGAAATTAGCTTCAACACCCCCAGACCCTGTCATGATTCCGGAGGACCATAGGCCCTCTGGTAGCCGGGATAAGCAGGCCTGTCTGTTTCTTGGATGCTGCAGGCCTCGGAAATGGCATCCCATGTGCTGTCGAGGCAGGACTTGGGCTGCCGGGCGCCCCAGGTGACTGTCCTGGAGGAGGGGGGCGACTCGGACGGCAGCCTGGCCACAGAGTTTTGGAGCCTGCTGGGGGGCCGGGTGGAGTGCAGAGGTGAGAGACACCTTCTGGTGTCTTTCCTTTTCCTTCCTTTTATTGGAGACCTAATCCTGTGGCAACAAAACTCTGACATAGATGTGAGAGAAGACATAGAAAACCAAACAGACACATATATATATATATATACCATACACTAAATACACAGGTCGATATATAGGACAGCTAAGAGGGACAGGAACAAAATATGCATTTATTCATTCATTTAAATTCGTTCACTTGATGCTGGTGTCTATAGCTGCTTAAGACATTCACACATAAACAGGAGAAATATTGACAGCAGCAACTAGCGACGTGATTGGTTGACTATTGATTGGTCGTTTATGATTGGTTAGTGTCTCAGGCACGGTTTCGGCAGAAATAAAGTGCCACACTTGACCTGGTGTGACCATGGGGTGCGTGTGTGTGTGTGTGTGTGTGTGTGTGTGTGTCTCACAGGTGCAGGCCAACCAGACGAGGACGAGGCCTACGAAAGCGGGGTGGTGGAGTCTAACTGCGCGTACCGTCTGGTGACGGACCGGCTGGTCCCTGTGGAGGAGGCTTGGGCCTCCATGCCCAGCGTGTCCCTGCTCAGCTCCGCAGCGGTGAGGCTCTCTCCCTTCTGTTTGCGTTCCCATAATGCTCTTTGTCAGGCACACGCACACACACACACACACACACACACACACACACAGATGCACACTACTTTTAAATGGTAGCTTTTCAAGCTACAAGCTACTTATGAGTAAAGGTAGCTAAGCTACAGCCAAGATACTGCTTTAATATAGTAGGTAGCTACACTACAAGTAGCTAACTACACTGAAGCTATTTCATCCGGTAATACGTAATATTCATGCTGTAGGATACTGTTAAAGCAAATTAACTTTCAAAATGTGAAACATGTTAAAAGTTGAAATGAAAACCAATTTTTTTAATATGTAAAATCACAATAAGGTTTCAAAAAAGTTTCTGTATTTGATGTAAATCAATGGTACTTTGTAAATGCTGTGTGAAACTTAGAAGGGTTACAACAACAGAAAAAGAGATTTTGATAATCTCTCCCAGAACAAAAGGGATCCTATGCATTTTAATGAAAGTGTCTAAAATGTAGTTTGCCCTGAAATATTCTTCAGCCCTTCTACATCCATCCCCAGAATATTCTAAACACCAATCAGAAACACCTGGTAGTTGAAAATACCCGTTTTTGTAAAGAGAGAAAATAATACAGATCATTATTAAAGTATTAATCAGAAGGACATAATAAAACAAAAATCGACCGCGATCTGAATTATATATATAGGAAATCATGGATTACAGCTTGAAGGTTCCTCTTCACTGCACTCAACTCAAAGATGTACAGTTTATAGGGGAAACGTGCTTCAGTTACATTGTGTTGACTATAATTTCCAGGGGTGCCAGTGATCGTTTTTATTAAAGATAATTATTTCTCGATTATTTTTTTTCTTGGGAAAAATGTATGTTAATGAAAGGTTGGATTTCTCTCAGTTTTTCAGTGTGAGCCATAAATTGAAAAATGAATGAAACAAAAAATTGTGCTGTGGTCTCTTAATTTTTTCGGTGGTATATACACATACCGACACACGTGTTTTTCTGTGTGAATGATTAGATACAGACAAATGCATTTCACTTGATTTTGTTTTTATGTGAAGTTGCACACAGTTTTAAGGATACATTGGCACTGCCAGGCTGCTGTGCCCCTAGATGTGTGCCCCCATGACCCCCCCCCCCACCCCACCCCGTGTTGGTCATCACACCCCCTCAATCCGCTTCCAGGTGCTCGTGTTCGACTTTGGCACCGAGCTGTACGTGTGGCACGGCAGCGATGCCCTCCAGAGCGACCGGAAGCTGGCACTGCAGCTGGGCAGGCAGCTGTGGGGGGGGAGCTATGACTACAGCAACTGTAGAGTCAACCCACTGGACCCCCTGAACTGCAGCCCGAGGATCCAACGGTGAGGTTCCCCCATGGACACCAGCCTCACTGTATGCAGGTCATTCTCACAAACCTGACATTCAGGAGAAAAAAAAAAGCAATGAAATACAAGTTTGTTTTCTCGTGTAGAACAATTGACGTCACTTCTACTCTATAGGCATATTGAAAGTCATTTGTTGCTCTGGTTGAATGATTTTTTTTTAACTAACGAAAAATCTCATTACTGTAACAGTTTTAAGGTCCAATAACCAAAAACTAGATGAAACGTTCGCACATCTTTCAACTTTTTTGCAGGTAACTCACAACAAACAATCAATGTGTATGATGATACGTACGTTTTTGTTATTGCCGTAACTCTTGCCCTGCATTTGGTGAAATACTTTTGTTTATTACAGAAATAAATGGTAATACAATAAAGCTGATTAAGTATAATTTCAGGCTTCAGACAGAAAATTGGCATGTTGTGTATTGAGTTTGTGAGAATGACCCATATGATACTGAAACTGCTGTATTTAACGAAGGGTGTGTCGGTTAATTCCAGCTGTCACTCAAGTGTATCCACAATACATACCTTTTGTATTCATTCATTTATTTGATGCTTTTATCCAAAGCAATTTACAGTACAGGGAAAGGTTACACTTAGTAAGCTCCCCGGGATTTTAACCCACGACCTGCTGGCACAATGCGCTACTTGATGAGCTACAAAAGAATAGCAGTGTTCTAGGATGTGTTTTGTTAATTTCATCCTGTTTATACAGTCTTACTATTTAACAGGCAGTTAAGCGTGTGCAGTGCTTTTATGTATTTTCATATCTGTCCCACCTCAACTTGGAATTCCATATTTTGTGTGCCATTTGTTTCTTGTACATGGCATTTTAATTTTGTTTAATGAGTAACACTGCCACCTAGTGGAGTGGAAGTACACTCCAGCCAAATATTCCTGGAAATGGCAGGCTGGCATATAATCACTAGTGATGTCTACTGGTTTTAAGTGAGGATTCCAAGTGGCGTCCGGTCTCTCTGCAGGCAGGGTGTGGGGCGTCCCCGCTGGGCTCTGTTTGGGCTCCTGACGGAGCACCATGAGACAGTTCTCTTCAGGGAGAAATTCCTGGACTGGGCAGAGCGGATCGACAGCGTGGAGGAGGTGAGAGGAGGCGTGATAGGACTGGGACCTTCTGAGTCTCAGGGTTTTAGGTGGCCAGGTGCACTCTGGCTTGGATTGTCAAAGAAAAAATATGGAAAAAAAAAAAATATGTGAGCAAACTATAAGACCTTTTACATTTGTTTATGTAGCGGATGCTTTTGCCCAAGTGAGGCAAGTAATTTGTGAATAATAATAAAACTGTGCTTCTTACCCATGGCCCCTGCAGGTTAGGATGTCCTCCATCGCATCATGGTGACTGACTCTGTCACAGCTACTATTTACCGCGTGCGGTAGAACTGGTTTAAGTGCTGTTCGGTTAGTAGCTTGTGAGTCTGAGACGCCTTATACCTTCTCGTCCCCCCACCGCCCCCAACCCTCTCATCCAGAACGGCCAGACTGATGAGCTGCGGCCTTGTGACGCAAAGGCCCTGCTGGTGGGCGGAGCCGGGAGTGGGCAGCGGGCCAGGGGGTGTGGCCTGCTGGTGGGCGGAGCCGGGAGTGGGCAGCGGGCCAGGGGGTGTGGCCTGCTGGCGAAGGGGGAGGGCCAGCGGGTGGAGGCGGACCCTGTAGACGTCTGGCACGTCGGGGAGTCGGGCGAGCGGCTGCTGCTGCCCGAGGGTGCGGCTCAGCTCCACGAGGGGGACGCCTACGTGGTGAGCCAGAGGTGCTCCGTCACCAGGGAAGGTGAGTCCCACCCTCCAGGGAGGCGTCCCGTGTCAATGTCGAGATGCTCAGCACCTGCCTGGATGCAGGTATCGAATTGCGGGATGGATGCACTGCACACGTGTGTTTTAACAAAGTAAGACCTGGGACAGCGGACAGGACCAAGGGAAATGGAGAGGGGTGGACAGAACGTTTGGCTGTGGGGGTGGAGACCAGGATTTAAACCTACGGTGGGCAGGAGGGGACAGAAAAGACAGGTGCTTCTGCGTAAGGGAAGCGTGTAGGAAAATAAAACAAGCATCAGGTTTTGGGAGGAGTGACAACTAGCATGTGCTGGTAAGGTTTAGGGGTGTGATCTGGACCCAAGATTGTATATTAGAATATTGTATTTTGTTAATGTTAAATACTTATGTGTTTGTGGCTGTATGTTTTCTGCATGTGTTTGTGTATGTGGAAATTTTAATCCGTATGTATCTGTTTGTGTGTGTGGGGGGGGGGGGGGATTTTTGAGTGTGGCTATGCAGTATGTGTGTGTACTGATGAGTGTTTGTCCACAGGGGGCCCAAGCTGTGGGGCTGTTGGGACTGAGCACGGCGCCTGCTTCCTGTTTCGGGGCCGTCACTCGACGAAAGACTTGGAGACAGACAACCACAAGGGGGCGCCGGTAAGCATGCTGCCACTCTGATCACACAACGCAGGCATAATTCCTGATGGTTTCCTAGGCGTCATACCTGTCGACGGGTATAATTTTCCTGTTCGCTCGCAGCTGGTTTTTGATATATTCGTGTTTTCGATCCTACCACATCCCCTCCTGCTGGCTACGGCTTCCTGCACTAAAACCCTGTAAGCTGCTATTTACCCCCTGCCAGATGACAGCAATTAAGTTCTGCTTTCAGTTCGCTCATCCAGCCGCTGTGATTAAAGTCCCGATTCCCGCGTGCCCTCTAACAGCGTCGATCGCGCCCGAGGTCCAGGCTCCTCACGATCAATCACCATTGACGGGAACTTTCCAGAAGGACAGAACTCTGTGCAGGGACATGGCTGGAGGTCATTCCTCCCGCAGCCTGAGGCAATGGCAGATGTGAAACACCCATGCCCTTCTCTCTCTCTTGCTCTCTGTACGCGAATCCAGGTGCTTGTTCTGCAGGGAAGGGAGCCTCCATCCTTCCTGCAGCTCTTCCAGGGAGGCCTGGTCATCCACAGAGGGAGCCGCAAGGACAGCGCTGACAAAAGAGGTACTTGATGTCCATTATTGGCACAAAGCAGCAACTCAGTGCCTGGCTGGATCATTTTAAGTGGATGTTAAAGTGAACTTGTGCTATTGTAACATATATCAGCAGTTTCATGCCCGAATGGTCCATTTAAAGGGAAGGTTAAAGTGAACTTGGGTTGTCATGACATATAGCAGCAGTTCAATACCTAGTAGGTCCTTTTAAGTTAAAGTGTGACCATTTGGGATTTTGGTCGCACTGCCACATCTGTCATAGTAGCGATATGTTCAGCTGCTTGTGTGTGTGTGTTTTTTTTCCAGGTGGTTGGCGTTTGTTCTGTGCACGTGGCAACATCGAACCCGAGGCCTCCCTGGTGGAGGTAGAGTGTTGCTGTGCTAGCCTGCGTTCCCGTGGCTCTCTTGTTCTGCTCTGTGCCCACCAGGGGGCGGTGTACTTGTGGCACGGCTGCAAGTCCCACAGCATCACCCGAGATGTAGCCAGGAGGGCTGTAGAGCGCCTCACGCAGGTGTAAGTGGTATCTCTCTCAACCCCCCCCCCCCCTCTAAGCTCTACGGTGCCAATTAAGCGCCGGCCCAAAACACTGAGCCTCGTAACTGGATCAATTCTCTCTATTTAGGAGGGGGGGGAAA
>JABJVO010000116.1:717189-732173 GCA_026770805.1 Boulengeromyrus knoepffleri
CGCAGGGGGGAGTCCCGCGACATCCCGCGCGATTTGCTCCGGGGGTGTGGTGGGGGGCTTAGGGGGGTGTAGGTGTGGTTTTTCGCACCCCCCCCCCCCCCCCCCACCCATTCAGTGCTCTGATGGTACAGTCTAGTGCTCAGTTGGATCTATACTATCCTTGCACTACATAAAGGGATTGATCCAGTTTGTGTGTGTGTGTTTATGTGACAGTTGCCCCCCCGAGCTAGGTCTGAGCAGCAGCAGCAGGGTGCGGGTGCAGGAAGTAGAAGAGGGGGCGGAACCAGCTGAGTTTTGGCACGCCCTTGGGCAGCAGGACAGGAAGGCCTACGACTGCATGCTCCGAGGTACTGAACACAGCCCACTCAGCCTATATATATAGAATCGCCTTGTTTTCCCAGAGGCACCAAAAAGTGGAAAAACGGAATATCCCTGCCGTTTAGTTGGTGCGTAACTCAAAGAGATAAAAAGAAGTGAAATGTGCAAATTATGTGGCATGTATCAACTCGCCTGATTAGATTTTTGTGTAGTTCTCAGCGAAATGTCCTTGTTTGTGACAAGTGCCATACTCTGGGTAAAGAGAATCTGCCAGATAAATCTTGATGGATAAAAGGGTGATAGCCCTGAGTTTGGGTTTAACGGGGACCTTATGGGAAATGCCGTTGAGTATAGATAACAGTGGGCTCTGCTGTTTTTCTCCAGACCCCGACAAGTACAACTTCATACCGCGCCTGTTTCATCTGAGTGCATCATCAGGTGTCTTCAAGGGGGAGGAGCTAGTAAGCTCCGCCCACATGGGCGGGGCAGCCGTGGCCACGCCCTTCCTGCAGGAGGTCCTGTACTCAGTGCCACAGCCATGTGAGGCTACACCCCCACAGCGCCAAACACACACACACCACATCGGCTTCCTTTTTATGCTCACGTTGACGCAGTTACTTAAGCCCAGCGCCCCAGGAACACTCAAAAGCAATTTAGGTTTCTTTAAGGACTCCGATGGAAGTCGTAAAGCAAGAAAAGCATTTCCTGTTTTTTAGGGATCAATTATTAAAGAAAAACATGCACACGCTGGCAAAGCTTGAGCTGTGACGCACATCAAGGGATCCCTGGGGGCAGTCAAGGGGCAAACACCGGAGACCAACCACGGCGATTTATCCGCTGCGCTACCCTCCGCCCGTCGTGATGTCTGCTTTTTGTGCCCCGTTCCCCAGCCCTCTTCCTCCTGGACAACAGCATGGAGGTGTACCTGTGGCAAAGTGGGGGGGCGAGTGACGTGGGCCGTGCCGGCTCGGTGCCCGTCCGCTGGGACGAGGAGCGCAAGTGCGCCATGAAGACGGTGCTTCAGTACTGCAAAGGTCAGGGGTCAGGGTGTTGGTGGGGGCTCTGCTTTAATGGTTAAGAAGGTGCTGGTTATGTTCAAGCTCACAGAGTGACTCTCGTTGGATTTCTGCCTTTCAGAGCGCAACCCACAGCGCCCCCTGGAGGCGTACCTGATTCAGGAGGGTTCGGAACCCCTCACCTTCACCAACATCTTTCCCCAATGGGAAAGGAATCCGGGGCTGCAGGTACGACACGAGTCCCCAGGGGGCAGGAGTGGTCGTCGATGTGTTTGGCAGCCCTGTGTGTGGGATTTCAGAGCAGTTTGTTCCTGTGGCCAGGGGGAGGCGCTGTGTGGAAAGGTGATGCTGGTGCGGGATGCTTTAGCCAGGCTGAGCAAGTCCCAGTTCCTGGGGGAGGAGCCATCTGATAGGCCACAAGCCAATGGAGTGGATCCCCACCCAGTCCAAGACTTCCAGGCAGGGTCCTGCAACCACTCTGTTTGACATCTATAGCCATCCTTCAGATCAGAGGTCCTTTCTGCTTGACAATCTTTGCTCTAAAATACAGCACTGTGTTTGTGCGTGCGTGTACTCCTAAATCCATGCATCAAATCTGCACCATTAATCGCTGTTGCTGAGATCGGTAGCCTTGGTTTTTATATCGTAACTAATAACTGCACGGCTGAAATACCACTGATATACCGGAAGCCATGAGAATTTAACGCTATATTTCATACGACTCTCACTGGCTTTTTTTTTGGTAACTGAAGATTTATAAAATGATTTGACAGTCTTTTTGAAGGATGTTCCCATTTACGGCATCCAGTTATTAAAAAAAAAAAAAAAACCCTGTTTCTCGCAGACGGTGTTGGAGGCGAGGCGGGATGGAGTCGACTCTCTCCAGAGCTGGAAAGAAACCCAGCAGAGGAAAAGCGAAGGCCTCTTTTGAAAAAGAGCCAAAATATACTGTCGTGGCATATGTCCGTATAAAGAAATATTTAGCATAGAAGACCACTCACTTTTGTATTTTTTATTCTTAGGGGAAGAGGCACATTTTCTAGTTAACTAAGAAGGTTCAGATGTACAGTGTATAACTGAGCCTTTGTTATAAAGAGTCTCTTGTTATTTTTTTGGCTTCTTTCACCACCCTTTCATCAAGCTGATTATTTCTGGCAGTTGCTGGTGATCGGTGACTGTTTCCAAGCGCGGCCACTTCAAGGTCCCCCACTAGCTTAAAGCAGTGTTTCCTAATCCAGTCCTTGGGGACCCCAAGACAGTTCACATTTTTGCTCCCTTCCATCTTGCAGCACATCTGTGCCAGGTATTCAGTGTCCTTGATTGGCTGGGAGCTGGGAGGGAGCAAAAATGTGAACTGTAAGTGGGTCCCCAAGGACTGCGTAAGGAACCAGCTTCCTTTCTACCTTGTTTTCTGAACTTCTGGCCTCGGAAGGAAGCAGGTCAGACGAACGGCTGCTCCACACACATGGCCGTGGCAGAAGATCCTGAAGTGACACGTCCTTAACAGATCCGCCACCAGCTCGTTCTCATCCCAACGGTCCTTTTATCTCTTTAAACCCCAACGAACCTTATTCGATACTCCTGAGGGACATTAAAAATCTGTAGCTTTTCAAAGAAATAATGTGTAAATTTTCAAGGTTCAGACTTGTGTATGTATGCATTTCTGTACAGCTCTAATAGTTCAGATTAACTGTAAGGTTAATTTATATTTTACAAACATAATATATTTATAAAATTTGTCAGTTTTCAAAATAATCTCATCATTAATGTAACCAAATAGAATGAAGTTGATACATGTGAATTAATAAATGAAATTTATTTCCATACAAAATATATATAACTAAAAAATACATATTGTCAAAGCTCTACATGTTGCACTGATGATTCTGACAATAGGGGGCAGCAGTTTGACCGTAGCAGTGCAGTTCCTGCCCTGGTTCTGTGTGTGTGTGCAGTCTGAATGCTTTGCCTGTGATGTTCTCAGCATTCTCCAGTATCTGGAGTGTGGTTTTGGTGACCATGTCCTGGAGTGTAGTGTTTCTCAACCTGATCCTTGGGGACTCTAGACAGAGCAACAATGTGGACTGTCTGGCAGGGAGGGAAAATGTGGACTGTCTGGCAGGGAGCGAAAATGTGGACTGTCTGGCAGGGAGCAAAAATGTGGACTGACTGGCAGGGAGCGAAAATGTGGACTGACTGAGGTCCCCGAGGACCAGGATGTAAAACACTGCTGTAGTGGACTGGTGCTCTGTGCTTCCAAGGATAGTCTGCAGGGCTACTGTGACGGGCAGTGACTCAGCAGTTATGGAAAATGGATGGATGGATGGAAAAACAGATGGATTGATTGACACACCCAACTACATAGTGTGGGCCTACCCAAAGTTCTGCCGGGATTAGAAAAGAGGGTGCTTTTCCAAAATAAACCGGCTTTTCAACTCCGATAACTGCTGCAATTTCTCCTTATGCGGCCTGTATGTAAACATCTCATTTTGTTACATAAGACCTAGAAAATCTGTTTTCCATTGAACTGTCAATCTTGAACTCAGTGGAGGATTCCAAAGGAGAGGAGTGGTAAATGCTTGTATTTTGTAAGAAACGATTTAATCTGTGCAAATCAGTTAAAAGAGAGAAGCTGAGCAGGACATTGTCAGTAATATTGAAGCAATCAAAGAACAACAAAGGAGGAGTTCTTTCCAACGTCATTTCAATTGTGGCATGATGCTCCTTCCCTCTGATCTGAATCACAGCAGGATGCACTGAAAGGTGCAAACAAGGCTTCTCAGGGTTCTCTCTGGTTGACCTTCTGGAATGTAAAGCTTCGAGGCTGTGGACCGTGGCTCTGAATGTTTTCGACAGGGGACGTCATGCCCACTTTCCGTCTCCTTAATTAGTCTTTTGCCTGCTGGCTGCATTTGGAATGAAAGAGGCGGGAACATCGGTCTCATCCCACGATGTTTGTGGCGACTGCTTCCTGAGTGTTCAGTAGATCCCATAAAACCTGATGCCGCTGGTGTAATAGTCTGGTAATGGACTTCCGCCCTGGGATGGTTCTGGCTAAGACCCACCATTCCTGACCTGGCCATCCAGGACACGTGACTCTGACTGGCATGGTGACGGATTTCTGTTACGTCTGCCAGGACAGCGTGAGCCAAATGGAACTTCTAGAAATTCCGGAATTAAGGGTCAATGGGCCTGTTGTGGATCACCTGTAAGATCCCTTCAGGACAGAACAACTATGTGTATATACATCAGGTCTCTTGTCTATGACCAATCCCAGCAGCGGGTGGCTGTTCTATCTTTTAGTGGAATAATTTGTGGCTGCTTTGGAAGAGGAGGTCAGATTAGTGAACCGATTTTCAATATATTTTCACACCCCAAATGTGGTAGGAGGGTAAATCGCCACAGTACCATGAATTCGTAGTCTGTGATGCCAGGTTTGGTGGTGAATTAATGTCACAAAAAACAGGGGGTCCGATTAGGAAATGCACGTTACTATGTCGTCCTTGTAAATGAGACTGTGGGGTGGTTGGGAATCGCCATGGTTTTTAGGCTTTTAGGAAGCCAGAGTGTGGCATTGTCAGTTAGACGCGAAGCGAGCTGGTGTTTGGTGATGCTCAGAACAGCTGTATGTGATGCCTTAGGCAGTGATGCCTGTGGGTTAGGTATCGCAGAGATGTATTACTGTAAATAGGTAGGTAATAATGTGATTCAAGCTAGTCTTAATTCATGTGCAGAATATACTATATATACAAAGTGTGTGTGTGTGTATGTGTATGTGTGTGTGGTTCAAATGTTCCCCACAATGTAATAAAAACCTGTCATTTTGAGGCTGTGGGGACCATTTTTTCAGGTCCCCACAAAGATCTGTAAATGCAATCAAAAAATAAGTCTCGTATTTTGTTTGGTTACTTATGGTTAAGGTTGGGTAGGGATTAAGGTTGTCATGTTGTGATTAGAGCTTTCCCCTTAGAAATGAATGGGGAGTCCCCACAAAGACCTGTGTGTGTGTGTGCGTGTGCGTGTGCAGGTCAGATGGTCTGCTCCTGCTGCACAGCCTCCGCTCCCAGCTGCATGCGGTCTGCAGTCTCGGACGCCAACGCCGCCTCCCGCAACGCCACCATGTGACCCTCAGCCGTGTGCAGCAATTGGTCGATCCAGTCCAGGTTGCCGGACATGTGACAGGCATGGCGCGTCACCAGTACCAGGTGGCTGACGGACAGGAACAGGGCGGTGGCTCTGTAGGGGTGAGATTCAACAGCGGCCGAGAAAATCTGTCATGAATGGAAATGAATGAATATAACAATATCCTTTGAGAATCGCTGCTTATTCCCAGACCAAACCAAATGCTCATATCTTCAGTACTACAAACAGATTGTTTAATATGCAATACAAAAGTCACTCAGGATTTTTAACAGAAGGAATGCTTACACTTTAAGGATTTTTAAGATTTTAAAATGTATTTTTGTACACATTTACTTTAATGTACCTGGCATCGAGTAGTACTGGGCTGTATGGTGGGTACATACTTCTCACAACATCATCCACCCTAAAGGAAACCCAACGGGACAAATGAATATTACCTTATTGCTAAAAAACAGCCAGTTTTGTTAAACAGTATCACTCTCGCACCTGGGGTTAATACGCTTGGCCACGGTGATGATGTCACTGAGGCCGTTCGGGGCCTTGACCTTTGCCCCTGAGCCCATCGTCATGGCCACCAGCTTTTCAGTCAAGGTGTGGCATATCTAAGAAGGAAACACAGATCAATCCCTATAATCCACTGAGCATATCTTGGGTGAATCTCAATAACATGAACGCAAAGACCGTACTTATGGTCTTGGCAAGACAGGTACAATAGAACACAAGTATGGTCAAGTCACATATTGAGATTCACCCATGGTCCTTTATGCATTAAGTTAAAGTGAACATTGTAACTTTACCTTTAAGACAGCGATGCCATGTGACATCAGCCCACTGAAACAAACAAAAGTGTTATTTTAACTAAGAGGTCTAAGACTAACAACAGCTTGTAAAAAACCTGAAGAACATCGATGGGAAACATTGGACAATGCTGGAAAAAAATTCCCAATCAAGATGGAAATAGCAGGAAATGTGACATGGCTATAGGACTGATCTTGCTCTCTGTTTTTGATAAACCTACGAGGCGTCCTCCATCCAGTCCTCTTCCTCCAGGATGGCCTTGATGTAGGGGTTAGTAATGATCACATCGTCCAGCTCCAGCTCTGAGGGCTCAGCCTGGCTCTCCATGGCGCTGATCAGGTCCACCCTGGGCCTGTGCATGGTTCGAAATGGGGGGTAGCTGTGAAATGAACCGCAGGTGTACGTGACCCCCTTCACCAACGGGTAACGAGCTCCAGCCTTCTCAACTCACACGGGGCTGAGAGATACATTTTCAGGGGACACTCACCTCACACACAGATACACTGCTGTAATACACTCACAGGACACCAAGTCTGCTGTAATACACTCACAGGATACTAAGTCTGCTGTTATACAATCTCAAGGGACTGACACTGCGGTAATACACTCATGGAGACCCCTACAAACTCACACGAGACCTCCATATCAATCCCTGAAGACCAGTCTGCTTTAAAAATGCGTCCTAAAGCCAGTCTCTCTGAGATGGCCTCCATTCCCATCCTTTCTGTCGTAGCTGAATGCTCCCAATTTTTCCTTCGCCATAAGATTTTCTTTCTTCCCAGAGGCCTTATCAGAGCCATACTGAAAAAGGTGCCCCCCGACGGGGCAGTGGGGCTTTTCCGCAGACAGTGTTTGCCCCGAGGGGGGTCTGCTCGCACCGGCTGGCTGAGTCCACTCTGCCCGAAATGCCACAGGGGAAACTGAACATTATGTCTTGCGCGTCTCCTTCCCTGGCACAGAGGATAAAACATCCCTTAAACTCTGTCCTCGTAGATCTAACCCCATTGCTATCTCTGCAGAAAAGCTTGTGTGTGTGTGTGTGTGTGTGTGTGTGTGGGGGGGGGGGGTGGCTTTTACGATGCCCAAAAAAGCAGCTGTGGGGACCTGAGACCAGGACTAATCTAGTCCAAAGTACAGGAGAACGGATTCAGTGCAGAGGATGACGGCTGAGCCAGACTGCTGCTTGTGCCATAACAGCAGGGGGCATAGCAGCTAAGGAATTGTACTAAAAGCTCAGTATAAGTGGTAGTCTACAAGCCTGGCTGAACAATTAATATATCCTACTGAGCTCCAGATAAAAATTAGAAATTACATAAAGTTAGTGTGGGATACTAAAAGCACACCCCCACCCAAAAAAAAAATTACAATTAAAGCCTTAATTGTCCTCTTTAAGGAACAACGGAACTTAACAGAGTGGCCTACATAGTATGAGAGGTATGAGCAAAAACACAATGAACTTAAGGATATCCCATAATCCTCTGCAAAACAGCGATATGGCCCGCCCCAAATTCACTCCGCCGTCACAGTACCCACTTGGACTCCAGCCGCTGCAGCAGGCCAGCAGGGTGGCAGTGGCGCTGATTGCAGACGACGACCAGAGTGACGAGGGACGCCAGGAAGATGGCGGCCAGGACTCCAATGGCCACGATCACCACCGTCTCCATGCCGACGCGCCGCCGTTTATGAGGAATGCAGGGGCTGGGCTGGTAACTGGGTTTGCATGCTAAGTATCACTCATCTGAAAAGGACGGAGTAGAAAAACAGACAAGAAAATCCATCCATCCTATACCAAGTAGTACAGAGCACAAGGCAGGGGTCATGGTATATATGTTTCAGTATATAGACACAATCACTAAATCTTTAAGCAGACATTCCACCTCCCCCCGAAATTTCCAGGAGTCTCCTGGAAATTGACAGCAGCTCCCTGCGCAATATCTGTCGTCCTGCTATTCAGTAGCGGTAATATCAGCCGGTTTTACTGCTGCAACCTTGCCCTAAATTTACCACCACTTTCTAGCCCCAGTCAGCAAATTTTGCCCACCTACACTCTACTTGGCAGTATATATATCTATATACCGTATTACTGTAATACCAGCCAAGTATTGGCCAGCACTCTGCCCTCCTAGATGCCCCTCATCTGCCTCCCTGAAATCAATATCCCTAAGATGCGTGTCTGCTTTAGGCACACGAGTAAATAATTACCAGGGCATCGCTCTATTACTTTAAAACATCACAGTGGACAAACACTGAGCATTTAGCCTACGTTAGCTATAGAATCTAGGAAGAAAGCGTCAGTGTTTGATTGTAGCAGCATTTGCTGCATAATTATCACCTGATGAGGAGCCAAACTGCCGCCAGGGGAAAAAAATTCTGCGGTCCGAGGTCTTATTGTCCAGAACCGTCGGTCAGACGGTAGCAGGGAAAAAGGACATCGGTCGCGAGTAGAGCTCCGGCAACAAGAGCGAAGGAGCCGCCTGCGATTTCCGACCTTTTCCCATGACAGGTGGAGGAAGGTCCTCTGCCGCGAAAAGGTGATACTGGGCCAGTCTGCGTTTGCCGGATGGCCCCCCCCGCCCGTCTGCCGAGTGAGTACATGCCCGCTTACCTGCCCTCCATTATTCATTAACCAGCCCTGCCCTTCATACTGGGTGCAGCCGAGACTCTTAAACGCCACGAGTGTCGAGCCGATCCCCCCACACGGCGCAAGTACCACATGCCTGAACAAGCGCTTGGTCCGACCCCCCCCCCCGATTCCCCTTAAATCTGATGCTGTGGGTCATCGGTCAGCAAAAAAACACAAATGCCCCTTACAGAAAACTTTCTCGATAAGGCCGGAGAACCGTTTATCTTGCCTGCGCTTCACAATTTGTGACATATAGGCTTCCAACAGAGAACAGCAAGCACTACAAACTTACAAAATATATTTTAAGAGCTGGTAGGCTACAGTAAAACTAGACACGGTTTTCAAAAGAGATAACTCATCCATGATGTTAAAGAAAATGCAGTTTGCAGAAATCGAAAATCTGCCATGACAATTACTTGTACTTGTACTATGTTCCGCCGCTTTGCGAAAGGTATTTCTTTAAAAGAAATATATTAAATATTACTGGTATTGCCTCCCTTTGACTTTCCGCCGCCGGAACGAGCCAACTTATCTGTACACTGTTCCAGGAATCTGGAAAACTGCAGGATTACCAGAGACAAATTATGCATTTTTTATCAAAAGGAGAAGAAATTAATTTTAAACGAAAAGAGGAACTTAACAGGGTGCGAGTTCGGGAAAAGCTGTACAGCAAGACGTATTTCGGCAGACTGAGGCCAGGAAAGGACGAAAGGAACCTTTCTGAAAAGTCTGTAAAATAATAGTGAGAAAAATACTAAAAGTAGCCTACATGATAAGTGTCCAAGTCATAATCCTCGACCCAAATTAGAGGTACTGCACAAAATGGCAGAACACGCCGCTTATCCTGCAGAGGGTGGGGTTAGGGGTCCGGAGCCAATCCCGGAGGCTAAGGGCGCGAGGTTATAAACAAGGACGGGGGGCATGGGCATCGCCGCCATTAAGTCTGAGGGGGACGTGTCATAATTATGACATTTCATAATTATTCGTTTGGACCCCCCCACATTTAACGTAAAATATTCGTTTTATGCCAGCGTGTCCCCCCCCACCATTCAAAATGGTTCTGACGCCCCTGATGGGGTGGCAATTAACCCATCTCGGGGCACACTCACCTCACACACATATACACACCAATGGGCAATTTGGCAACTCCAATTAACTAACCTCAGCATGTTTTTGGACGGTGGAGGGGGGGCAACCGGCGTACCTGGAGGAAACCCCACGACGACACGGGGAGAACAAACAACCTCCACACACGTGGAGCCAAAGCGGAGACTCGAACGCTGCTCCTATAGGTGTCAGGCTACTGTGCTACTGTTAATATAATAATGTAATAATGAGAAGAAGAAGAAGCTATAGAAGCGGTAAAGTTTTTTTCACGCCGTGTTTATTGCCATGAGATTAAATGAGAAGTTTCTTAGCCAAGGATTCCATTTTACGCGCAGCTCGATAAGCGCTGAGCGCTGGCCGCCGTTCGCCGCCGCCGCGGGCCGCTGTGACGCTTTAATCGGATTTCCAGCCGCCATGCATAAGAGGCTCAGTCCCGCCCTTTGTTCGGCGGTTTCGCACACTTTCGTGTGAAAGATAAGGCGCCATGAAAACAAATGTCCAGAAACGACTGCTGTGCCAATGAACAGCAATCAGCCAACATTCTGCAGTTGGATGTGAACAAGACCGTAATTACCCCCACCCCCCCAATATTTAAAGCCGGCCTCGGAGACACGGAGCGCTTCTGGAGCTACATAACCAAAATAATTCATTATTCATTTAGAATGTGCTTATTCTCTTTTTAGAAAATAAGTCGCATTTTAAAACCCCACAGTCTGAATGTCGACCAACAACTGAACTTTCCTTTAAATCGATGTGAGATGAGGAATCGAGAGACGCAAACCCTAATCATGCATCTTGAATTTTAAGTAGTATATATATATATATACACACATACACACACACACACGTGTGTTTATAGGATGCACAAATATTCGTCATACTCATTTCTTTTGCGGAAAAAACAGTATGCCTACTAAGGCCACTGATGTTTAAGACAGACCGACTTAAAATTTCCTGGAAATGCTTTTTAGGACTTCAGAACAATGCCACTGGTATCTAAATACATTCTAACAGCCTACGTTAAGTTATAAAGTCCACTTAGAGAAAAACTGCGCCATTGCATCAATAAAAACAATACGTAGACTATCCCGTTTAGATGCAGACTGAGTTACATTCCTGTATTTACTGTACGGTCAGTGCATGAATCAATGTTTTTACATGGATCAATGCTTTTTTGTCGAACCGCCGGATTTTACTCGTTTCCCAAACATTTTCCTAAACCAGCACGTTTGCCGCACAAATGAATGCCACTTTTTTCCAAGAATATACAAACTCACCCAGTCATGTTTGGCCGTTTTACTGAGGTTAGGATTTAAGGCAGGAGCGTGCATGCACCTCCGCCTTGTACGGAGGTATGCGGGTGGGGGTGGGGTGGGGGGCCCAAGAGTCCCGTCTATGCTACGGACTGACCGGTACAGGAGAACCGAAGTTTGCACAGTGTACGAGCCGTGGGAGTGCGCGTCACGGGAGTGCGCATTCAAGAATTCCTTGTCTTTTCCTATATCAAATTCAAACGTAATAACGTTATTATATAATGCACATTAAAAAGTCACTATCCAATAACGGATTGCTTGCTGCCACACCACATCTTATAATATAATTCAATGACAGTTAACTTCTATTATTTACACCTGTTACTAATATAAAATAACAACTTATATAATTATATCGACAGCCTCGGGTTACATATGCGGAGTACAAAAATACAATTTATTCCTTACTACATATATAAATATTAATGTATTTGTGATACACACCGCTACACAATAATTGTGTAAATTAAATTGTGCGTTTATATTATTTCCATATTTTATAGGTTATCGTCCACCGTTTCTGCTCACCACACAAACAGGAAATACAGCGTGTTATTTTTCTGACAATGATTAACCGTTATTGTTACACATGGCACTTGCGCGTCCACGCGGGCCGCTAGGGGGAGAGATCAGCACGCGGCACGGCGCCGCGCTCCTCGCGCCTTCGGCCCTCTGCGGCGGATTGACGCTTTTCCGGAAAGCTATGAACAGCGTGCGAGGTAAGATTACACGGATCTAACCAGCGATTGCACTTAAAACACGTTCTCTATTAATGTTGACGCAGAGAAACGTAGGACAGGAGTACATAGGGAGCCCCGGCTGTGGGTGACGCGGTGAACTCTACATGATATTAACGACAGAAGATACCGCCGACTTCTGTGAGGGTGTTTACAGATTTATCTTTAAAATGAAACACACACACGTCTGTATATCTTTGTGGGGACTCTCCATTCATTTCTGTGGGGAAAACTATAATCCCAACATGACTACCTTAACCCCTACCCAGCCCTAACCTAACCCTAACCTTAACCATAAGTAACCAAACAAAATAGGAGACTTTTCTTGATTGCATTCACAAATCTTTGTGGGGACCGGAAAAATAGTTCCCACAAGGTCAGAATAACAGGTTTTAATTACGTTCTGTGTGTCTATATATATATATACTTTTTATTGCTATATTTTACCATTGGTGTTCAGTAGTCTCCCTCTGCATTCTTGTTGGGGCTTCTGTAATAATAACAAGGGTGATATTTTGTAAACTTGTGCACAAAAGTTCAGGCTCGTAAACCGGAGTTTGTGCAGGAGACCGAAAGCCAGGCCCGTCTTCCACAGCTGCGTCGTTGCCCTTGTAGCAGATTGTAATGGTAATGAAGCAGCCCACCTCCTCCTCCACAAACTTGGCCACTTGGGTGGTAGTCCTGTGGTGACGGGGGGCATTTGGAGCCTGTTCGTGGCCCACCTCTCGTCACCTCTGCGGGCGATGCGCTGGGGCTATCCCAGGCAAGCTGTCGATGGAGGCGGGTTCCAAGCTGCCCGTGGCTGTTTGGCTGTTTCGCTGTCACCCTGGAGCGGGTTTCTGTGCACCGGTGTCACAGTGTCCAGCCAGCACTTTCTTCGTTTTGTTCAGCTGTATAAAGCAGGAAAAGGAGGCCGTTTTATTTTACTCCCTGCTCTTTTCAAAGCCGGCACTGTTTTGCGGGACTGACAGGAATCCATTTTGAAGTAACAGAGTCCGCCGTCAAGAAAGCTGGGATCCCGTCGCAGGGCGGTGGAAACGCTGACAGCCTGTGACAGGGATGCGAGCGGAGCAGGCTGGCTGCGCTCGTCCGGAAAGCCGCAGATGAAGCCGGGATGGCGTCTCTCGACGACCTGCCCGCGGTTTGACAGCTTGGGTATCGGGGTGCAGTAGAGATCACCTTGCCGTGCAGAACATGCAACTCTAGGATGCGGTTGACAGGCTACAGTTAGTCCTTCATTGGTAGTCTGAGTCTGTTTGGTCGAAGCCCATGTGACGCCCTGGCCAATTGGGGGCAGTTGGCTTAGTTTGCTAAATCAGCGCCCCTACAGATGATGCCACCCTGGGCAATCGCCCATGCCAGGGTCCGTCTTTGGTTATGTATACCTTTTATAACCATATATTTGTGGTTTACCCTGTCCAGCACTACACATGGGCTTTAAAAAAAAAAAAACACTGAATGATCTTTCCCCACCCCCTTTTCCAGGTAGGAACAGGTAGGGTGACAGTCTGGCGTGTGAGTAACCGCCTATCAGAATGGACGTACTTTAAACCCAGAGCCCCATTGGCTCTCTCTGGCCTCAAGTAGGATGGCGCTTTGGCCTCCCTTCCCAAGGCTGCCACGGAGAATCTCAGCCACAGGGTGACGCGAGGCCGGGGAATTTCCACCGACAGATGGCAGGGGTGGGGTAATGGGGGGGGGGGGTATTGGCAGATTCCTGGAATAGGAGTCCTATGTTTCTTTTCTCATTGTGTTCCGGTAAACACGGATTTTAGAGCCGCATCTAGCCCCTGTAGTGGTGCTGCCCTGTAGCTGCGGTCGTCAAGGGGATTGAGATTGATTTGTGCTGTAAAGAGACACTGGGGAGGCCGAGAGGATTTTCCGCAGCAGAAGTGGGGGAGAGCAGTTCCCAGGGGTCCCCCACTCATTAGAAGCAAGTTTGCAGGCAGCAGCTGCCTCTGTCATTGTGCTTTTGCTCAGATTCTCGCATGAGGCAGTGATGAAAAAATAATAAAGTTTTACGTGTCAGTATTTTGCCCCCAGTGTTGTTACAAGTGTCTGAAAACAAAGTTTCATAAACTTTTATTCAGTTCTTGGCCAAACAATTGGGTTAAATTCAGAGGAATATACACTATGTATATGTAAGATTTTGCCATGTTTTTTACGAAGAGATTTCGTTTAACAAACCAAGCCCTTCATTATTTATGTTTGGATATGTTTGTGCCGTCGTTAATGCCATATGTTATATCGCAGCCTCATATCAAATTCTTGTTATACAGAATATTTTACACCTAAGAATTTAGAAATGAAGTCTTCCTTGGTTAACTACTCATTTTACGGATATATTATTGCAAGTACATAAGAGATGCTGCCTGTTAAATGAAAACACAGCTCAAATTAATGGAAGCTGCGCCTTTGGGACTCTTCCTTCTGTTTGGATATGTGTTGCTTTGAGCATAAAGCAAGATGTATAAACCTATTTATATATCACAGGCAGATGGACTATTTTATATAAAGACTTTGTAGTCGTCTGACCACCCGACACTTACTGGATTTCATTTGCCTTAAAGTGCATTCAAATAGTGAGATTAAGTATGAGTAACTTTGTAAACAGTCACGATGATCGTGACGCTGCTTATGTCATAAATCATGTCGCATTGACTTCACTGCTGGGTCGCTGCCCGCAATGCCGTGCCGTTAAGGGTGGTTTGGACACCACAAACAAATTCAGACTAAGGCTGCTGGTCTCTGTCGCAGTTTTAACCAAACTTATGGTTTTTCAAGTAAAAGTGGCGGCCATGAATCCAGCTAGGGCACTGTAGCCATGGGAAGGCGCCCCACCCCCCCCCCCCCCCCCCCCCCACCCACAAAAAGACGGACCGCAAGCCGCAGAAGCAGCCGCGGTCGAGACGTGCGGGGGGGAGGCGGG
>JABJVO010000116.1:759698-772269 GCA_026770805.1 Boulengeromyrus knoepffleri
GGGGGGGGGGGGGGGGGGGGGGGGGGGTTTAGGCTTGAGGCTAGGCCCAGAGAAATAAGGGAACCCTGGGAAGAACCTTCCGGAGACCTGGAGAGAGAGAGAGACATTTCCTCTGGGCTGTGTTCACAAGAGCAGCAGAATGACAGCAGCCTTTGAACCGCAGAGAACCACAGAGAAAGATCACCTGACACAGAACAGCAGAACTTACTAGCTTATCTGTGTGCCAGGTTGGCAAAATTGGGTCTTCATACATTTCCTTCTAATCGGGATGCTGTCAGAGAAGCTGGGAACTCGCCCGTAAAGGCGATAACCAATGCGTAGCAAGTTGTGCGCGTCAGCAATGCAGTAAGCAACCTCTGGCTTAGAAATGCGACGGACTGCTGCAGTGCAGATCGCAGGTCTGGACGCAGCTGAGCGGTGAGCGGGTATGTGCCCGCGCTGCGGCGGGTCACGTAGCACACTGATGTGTCAGCCAGTCAAGTGTAAGTGACCGCGTGTGCCAGCTGCAATCCTATTGGTTAATGATGAGATGGGGCCAAGTTTTAATTGGCTGTGCCTCGCCTAATCACATGACCAAATTTTTAGCCGACGCCTGTACACAAATCTCGGCATTTTTGGACATTTGTGAAAGTTTCACCAAGCCAGCCAAGCATCCCACGCTACTGGGATTGTGGGTGTGTCTCAGGATAGGCTCCGCCTTCATGGGCTTCATGGGCATCATGGGCTGGGCTCCGGGTCTCTAGGTTTCCATCACTGTAGCTGAATAAGTAGTCAAGCAGAAAAAAAACGGAAGGAGCCGATATCACAGTCATGCAGCCGGATCAAATTATGTCCGTATTAAATATTTACCTGATAAAATGGGCCATACGTAATAAATCTCTAAATTTAATTTGAGTTAATGGGGAGGGAACTAGTGGGTTGGAAAGATTAATAATTATATCACGCTGGGATTAATAACAAAAATATTGTACCGTATATATTTATCTAAATGACTGTGTAAAACATGCAAAATAAAAATCAGTCGTGCAGTACGCATCCCGGCTGAGCTGCATGATTGATGCGACGGTTTCGATGCAGATGAGGCTGCAGAGAGGAGTAGATTCACCCTCCTAACGATGGTGACCGTGCAGACACTGGGGAGGGTCACCTACTCCCAGCCTTTCCTGTCACGGACACCCTTCTGGGCTGTACTCACGCACGTTTCATTGCAGACGTTCTCCCTGATGTACAACAGAAGGACCTTTATTGTGATTTCAGGATATGAGTCCATGGTTTAAATCATCGTGTTACATGCTGCCCTGTTCCCCTTGATTAAAAAATACTTTTGTTAAATAACTGAACTGTTTGTGAATGTTAGTTCAAGGGCAGGTGTTGGGAATGGGGTAAGCCTTGCTGAGATCCTCAGAGATGAACCTCAGTCCTCGATCTGATCCGTATGCATCGCATCACTCTCAGTATAGTATAGATTAGGAATTCCCAGCATGGACCGGTACTGGTCTGTGACCAGTATTCTAGTGGGCAGTGGAACTCTGGGGGCTTTGCAGTGGGCGGTTGGTTAAGTTCCAAAAATAAACATCTGAAAAAATGGGGAACGATTATACTTATGAAACTGCCGATCAACACCCCTCCTCAACCATTTTACTGGTCCCTGAAAATTTTATATGACATAAACCAGTCCGCTGTCAGAAGGTTAGGAAACCCCTATTAGAGATGATTAGTTTTGCTTTAAGGAGGTCACATGATAGCTGGATAAGCATCCATGATACCAATGAGGGATTAACTATCCTGATGTGACCTTCAGGCACAATGAAACTCCCTAGGCCTTAGTTGAAAAGCGTGGCGAGATGTTTGCCTCGTGCTCTAAGTACGATCTTCGTTCCTCAGATTCTTCACTGGCTCTGATGAATGGGAGGATGGTTGTTTGATGTCGGCCGATTTAATTACCAAGGCACTTGTGTGCAGCTCGGGAAAGGTCACTGGGGAGGAAGAGACAAAAAAGGAACAGGCCTACGGTGGAATTTGCCGTTTGAATATCGATCTGTGACGGGTCGCAGTAATGGAGAGAAATGGCTTCATTACACACGGCTGATTGGACAAAGCAGGCATCCCCAAGCCTTCCCAGATGCAGTTCACGCGTCCACCATTAATCCCATAGCCATTTAATTACTGTACTGAATGTGGGAGGACTAATGAAGAAATTGTAGCATTTTTGTTCCCGTTGCGCAAAATAAAATCAGGGGATGCAGAGTTGGGAATGGGTATCTTCTCAGCATTGTGGTAGCGAAGCAGAAGGTTTTCCAGATGAAATTAGGTCAGTTGGCATCTGACAAGATCAGTGGTTGGGCCAAAATCTTGCAAGAGGAGCAGCTGTGTAGCCCTGCTTGCAATGAAAGTGAGCTAATGTGCGCTAAGCTAATGTACGCTAACATAAGGCAAGCTAAACTAAGGTGCGCTAAGCTAATGTATGCTAAAATAAGGCATGCTATGCTAATGTGCACAAAGCTAATTTATGCTAACATAAGGTACGCTAAGCCAATGTGCGCTAAGCTAATGTTTAATGTATCGTTCACTTTTGGCTGGATCGCTTTTGATCAGTGTGCTTTCCGCTCTCCAGGTCCCACATACCACAGCCCCTTCGGAAAAACTGGCTCCATCACGGAGCCAAACAGAGATGGGCACTAGGCTACGGGCACTGGCACAACGATCTGCTGATTCATGCAAAACTGCGTGTTTCTGGACTGTGGGAGCAAACTGGAGAACCTGGAGGAAAATTCCACCTAGATTGTCCTGGTGTTGAGGTGGACCTCTTAGTTCAGGTCCGGGAACTATTCCAGGTTATTTTTATATTTTTAAATTGGGTTTTAAATATTCTCTCTGGAATATAACATTTTTGGGATCACTTTCAAAGTCCGTTAACCAGAAAATAAGTAAAAAAGAAAATTAAAAAATAAAAACCAAAGAAGGGTATTGAGTAGATAGAGCCGTATAATGATGGGATGGTAATTATAGCAACTGAGCCCTATAATTCTTTGACGTGACACAGAGAAAATGAAATCATGCTCCTCTACTTCTGGAATTTTATTAAAAGCTCGTCTGCAGCTTGGAATAATGGATTCATTGATGAGTCGTCATGACTACTGACACCAGGCTGACGCATTTCTCAGGCTTAATGGTAGTTCTTAATTATTGCTCAGTGGCGAGTTCGGCCAATGACGGAAAGATCTAGGATGGAATTAGACACGCTGACCACGCGTCCTGAGCAGTTCTCTGTTAGATGAAGGGTTTTAACACAATGGAAGGCTTTACGCAGAGAGTTACAATTTTCAATTTGTGGCAGACAGTGATTTACTAACTGCAGTTATTAATTTGAACTGGGAAGTCATATTACAAAGGTTCTCAGCAACTTTAATGCACTATATGGGGTGGTGATGCCTGGGTCCAGTAAGGACTGCAGAGGATTCTGGGATTTTGCTGTAGTTTCACCTGATGCAATCCACCCGCTAACTGAAATGTCTGTGCGCAGCCTGGGGATAGCAGCATTCCCCACGTCTGTCTTATGGTGTGATACTATAATGGTGTGAGGCCTATATTCCAGAAGTCTCATACTAATGGTGGAGCTAGCATCCCCCCCGAACCCTGCCCCCCACCCTCAGCATGCTTCACTGCTAGCACACGGTGCTGATTAACAGATTATACACTTTGCATTGTTTTTTATTCTCTCTTATTTCACATGTGGCTCCCTGGGGGGGGGACCTCCTGGCCAATGGCCCCCCCAGTTGTGAGTCTGAGACCCCTGCTGTAAACCTTAATTTTTTGTAATGTCTCATTTTATGCTTTTTAATGGTAAATTAAGATGGGGCTGGAATGTACATTGAATGCTGTGGTGGGTTGAGAGACTGGTCTGGTGAAGGCGTTAGGAATTATGGTTAGGGTTAAAGCTGAATGACGATTAGGGTCAGGGTTAGCTGTGAGACGTGTGAGATACTTATTAGAAAATAAAATTAACCACAATGCAGTTCTCACAAACCTGGCAGTACACTTGGCCCGATCGCTAGTGCAGATAGCTGGCCTGTTTCCCCCTCCCCCACCTCTTCGCTGGCTCACCCTTGTATCGGCAGCCTGGGGGCTTGGCGGGAGTTGCAGCTACCACCGGCGCCCCCCAGTGGCCAGTTCATTACAACAAGTAGAAATGAGAACTGGCATTGGCCTAGCGGCTGCTGCATGTAGCCGTTACTCCTCACAACGCGGAAAAAGCCGGCAAGGATTCCGTGGACCAAACCTGTCCCTTTCTGCATCTGTGAGTGAAAAATGCTTGAAACCTTGGCAAGACAGCCCAGCTCCAGCGGATGCTGGGAATCAGATTCGGCACAGATCGCTAATCATTAGGCTGAACTTCAGACCTTTGGCCCAGACATCAGAGAGCTCCCCCAGGTTCTGTCCGTGGGCCAGCGGGCAGCGTAGGGGGGGCACGGAGAGGCGCTTGTGACCTGACACTCCTGGGTTTAAGCGGGTCGACCCTGCTTTCATACCCAAGTGCCATGACGCTTATGTCAGTAAATGGGGTGAGGAACCCGCCAGCCACCACTACAGAGGATTTATCTCCGAGATAATCGTCAGATCTCTACATCATGGCTGTATTTATTATACCTGATAGAAGGTTATTATGCTGCAATAGCTCCCTCAAGTTTTGTACTTTAAATTGGGAATGTCCAAAAATCTGATCTCTCTCTCTCTCTCTCTCTCTCTCTCTCTCTCTCGCTCTCTCTCTGTCTAAACTCCAAAAGATGGACTTGGACTTAGAACTTTCAGTTTCTTTGGAAAACTGCCCAGTTATCCGATTTCCTTTCATGGCAGGTAAGTCTACAGAAGCCCCAGTTAAGTGGCCGTGCAAATAGGACTTACTGAGAATCTATTCAGGAATGATTACCGAGGCGTTTGTGCTGGCGGGACACCAGGCAGTTCCTGGTTATCCCTTTTGTTTGTCCTCATGCCTCATTTCCTCTCCTGACTGCGTTAATGTGATTGTTTGGAGAGCACCAATGGTTCCTTCCGCTCGGTGGCGGGACCCCGACACAGGGGTCGAAAGCATTAGCATACTCACAAACTAGGGGATCATGGGAAAACTGTTGGCACAGATTTTTGAGCTACATTTGCTGGGCTTGGCCACTGCTGACATTTTAGTACTTCATTTTGTTATTTGTATTATTATATATTTGTTTTTAACCATTTGCGGTTGGTGTATGACTTTGGAGTCAGCTGACTAAGTTTGGCGTGCTGATTGGTTCAACCCATCTGTCCTTACCGGGATATGTGTTCTGTCTCCACCCCACCACCTTTTTGCCCACCTTGTTAAAAGCACAGAATGTTCCCCTTATAAATGTTTCCCTGTCCATCTCCAAGTGCAACTTGGTCCCACTGGCGATCCTGAACCGAGGGATTTTGCGAAAGTTGGAGCATAAATTAGAGGCATCGAATGACAGATAGACTTCATCAGCAGAAGCTGGGAAGTCATTTAGTGTGGTAATTTTGCACAGTTCTGCTTAATATATGAGTTCTTAGAGCACAGTACTCTATAACATTCATCATTAATGAAACCATGGGGGTGTTTATCCCCCAGTAAACAGTCACTGGAAAATCCCAGAGCCCACATTCGGAGAGACCTCGCCATTTCGATGGCTTGCTAGAGGCAATCATGGGTCTGCCTTGGAGAACAGCCTCCTAATGGAGGTGTAGGTCTACACCCACCCTGGAGCGACTGCAAGCACTCGCACCCCTCTCGTTGTGCGTAATGATGTTTCCCACAACAGGAAAGTGCCACCAACAAATACAGAATCAGTGAGCGTGAAGTCTTGGTGCCTTCCAATATAGGGATAAATATGTTGATTATAATTATGGTTCATGATTAGATGTACTTTTGTTTGAGTGTCACTGATAACAAAGACAATATGTATTTCATTGAAAGCAGCCCCTATATGGATCTGATGTTTAGCCGTTGTCTGTGACGTGGTTTTAGGTTTTTGACATACAAATCTGCATATAAAGGCTGTTGGGAATCACTTTCCAGATAGTCAAAGTAGCTCTTGTAAGGGATGGGTTTAGCTGTGTTTGTTTGCGTGTGAGTGCGTGTGTGTGTGTGTTGGGGCGGGGGGGTGTCATTTTCAATTTCAGCAGCTGTTGTGGATTAGTGATGGCAGAAATCGAGCCTTAAAAGATACCATGGTGAGAATCGGGCGCCCTGTCACTCCGCATTTTTATCATCGCTACATATGTTATCAGCGATAACATCGTTTTCAGTCACCTGAAAATGGGATTTAATCGCATGGCAAGTTATCACTGTAGGCTGAGTTTCTGGGGAAGTGCTGCGAATCATTTAATTTACGGACATCAAGCTCAGTTTAAAAACAATTTAATTTAAAATTTCACAGCTTTAATTATGATTTCTTCCAGCAGGGGGAGCAATGGCTTCTGTAGAGTGTGATGTTTGCATAAACCATACTGCAGGGAGGGGATGGATTCAGGTGTGTGTGGAAATATAAATGGAAATCAAGAGTCAGTGAGGCGAGAGGCGGACTCTGGGGCCGTGTAGAGGCTGAAAGCGAGTCGCCCGACTTGGGGACATGCTGATGAAAGGCCGCGAAATCTTAGCTAATCTTGGGTCCCTGTTTTGCCCATGACTTTTTCATTAGGCTGGGGCAGATGGCACCTCGCGGCCGCTTGACATAGTGTGGCGATTGAGTACAGGAAGAAAAAGCCACAGCGTCTATAAAGCTTACATGTGGAGCGCGACGATGATTTGTTGTTTGTTGTTTTTTTTGTCGCTGTGGCGAGCGACGAGACGAGGCGACCTTAAAGACGCGGTGATTTAACGTTACGCAACAAACCTGGGATGCTAACGATGGTTATTCCCTGGCTGAGTGTACAGTCGCTTTCATTCTTTGTTGAAATAAATCGAGCTGAATTAATGTCTCCCGCGCGCTCGGTATTAAACCTATTCAAACCAGACATCTGACCTTCTTTAGAGCACGGCTGGCTCTTCTTCCGTTTCCCCCGACAGCGGATGGTAATTATTTAATTTGGCCGTCCATGGCGCAGGTTCTCACTCGGACGACCTGTTGCAGTCGCACCTCTTAACGTTAATTGACTTCAATTTAGTGTTAGCTGGGACGACCCGCGTTTCTCGGCCGGCATTTAGGAAGGGGAAGCCAAACTCATGCAGTTCTGCCGATGTGTGCTTGCATTTAAATTGAACCATTTAAACCATATGAGCGTACTGGGATTAGGCCTCTTGTTTTTTAAAATAATGCAATACCTTGACAAGTCAATGTCATTGACCTGGCAGGGGCCTTGCCTGACTGCACCAACCTTGGACACCAATGAATAAAACATTCACAGGGTTGGTACCTTGCCCAGGGGAGGGGAGATGGTGCCAAGGGCTGTATCTTTAATTTAATAAGGTATAAGCTTATTATAGAACGCTACCAATACACAATATTGATCTAATTTGTCTGTCTGTTGCTTTGAAATAGCTCAGACCATGGTCTTGCAGGCTCTCTGTATTAAGATGTTAGTACAGACTATCCCATGACTGAAACGTGCTGGTCTTTGTTGGTTAGCGTCATTTGAACGTGTCATATGCAGTATGTATGCGACACCTGTCTTAACCAGCAGGCGACGTGTGTTGCTGGTAATGGTTAATTGATCACGGTCACTACGTTTACGTCCAACGTACTGAATCCAAACCCTGCCAATTGGATCGTCACTGATGTGAGTATAAAGAAGTGGGTCAGATAATTAAAGGATGATTGAAGGATGTGGAAACGCTGGTGCAGCAGAGAAAAGCCAGGTTCGTAGCTCTAGGAAAGGCGGAAATCTCGGACTGAAATGAGGAATTCCTGGGCTTATCATGTGCTGGCGGGTTTGGGGAATGAGGTCATGGGTGTGGGCAAGGACTCAGTAGACTTTCTCTGAGATGCCCCCCCCACCCCCCCCCAACTGGCATGACTTGCTTGCAGATTTTGAGAAAGCTTGTGTAACGGAATTATGGGCTGGTCTTGACCAGAATTAATGCGGGGAGTCATCTATCGATTCATCCCTCCATCCATTTTTCATAACCACCGTGAGGCTGGATCCTGTCCCCGGAAGCAAAGGGCACAGGACAGAGCACACACTACATGGGATGCCGGGAATATTAATGTGTGGATATTTCATGCATGAATAATGTGTCTAAAGGCTGCTTAGCTCCCTCATGGGAGCGTGTTACGGAGGTCACTGAAGAGTAACGACTGCTGCCCTTATTCTGGACCGGGGATCACTGTGATAACGCCTCAGTCCAATGCAATATCACAATCGTGTCATGACATCCTATGCCGGTTCTTTTCTGAAATGAAGGAATTATGGAATATTTTATAAGGTTCTGCTCCCCAATGCACGGGGTTGTAGGATGGGTGTGGCTACTCTGGCAGAATCAGGGCCCCTGAATGCATAAAATTCCATGGAAAATTGGCTGGTGGGAGCCCAGGGTGACATTTTGTCAAGGGGGCTCTGCCAACACGTGTTCTGTCTCTGTTGGTTGTAGATGGTCGTCTTCGCTCTTAATTTTGATTAGAGGTGTTTACAGCGAAATGGCATGAAGTAGGACTCCTCCTCTGATTCATTTGGCTCACCGTGGGGCGTCAGTTTTTAACGCGACTTTGAATCGCCTCGAGCTGACGGCTCATCCAGGCGTTTGCCAAAGCACAGTCGGGCGTGATTTGCTTCGGATCCCACCCCCCCAGCCCCCCCCCCCAGGTGTGGGGATGCTCAGAGCTCAGGGCCCTCACGACTCCTCATATCCCCTAGTTCACATTCTGAGCGGGCTTGCCGGTTTTGGGAAATATGGCCTTCGCGGTCCCGTAGCGGTACGGGCGTGTCGACGCAGCCTCCGTTTTTCTGAAGCGAAGTCGTCATCCGCTGGGGTTGGGATTTGATTTCCGCTGCGTGATAATTATGCAGGGATGCGGAAAGCGTTGCTGGGGATGCAATTCACGAGTTGTGCTCAAATCCCAGGTGGGATTTTTTATATCGCTCCAGTAATCAGAAGTCCTGCAGATTGTTTTCTCATCATCTATCTATCTGTCTATCTGTCTGTCTGTCTGTCTGTCTTTCATTTGTTTGTTTATTTATTGCCTTTTACTGTAGGTATTCTCATCAGAATCATTATTGTCCGGACAGTATCGCATTAATCTGCGAAATAGCAGTACTGAGTTTTGTCTGAATTTCTTTTCGTCATCTGTGTGACATATAAACAGATCTGCATTTTGCTTATAAATGTGCAGCCTGATTCAGCACGAAAAAATATGGCAGGAGCGAGTGACTGAGGCTGGGAGCGAGATGCGCGGTCAATTTGATGACAGCTGTGATTCTGGGTGATGTTCGACCCCCCCTCCCTCTGTCCTTCCAGTAGGCATGCTGTTTAGAAATGATTGACCTTGCTTTAAAAACAGGCTTAGCCCCAACAAAAGCACATCGTTAAACAAGACCATATGTGGCAAGAAATATGATTAGCATAGATGCATTGCGATGATTAGATATGCCGCTTCACGCGCTGCACATTTTAATGGCGAATGTGAAAATCTATATCACTGGAAAAGCAATTTCTACATTGAGATCCACAAGTTTATTGCCTTATTTGTTTTTCCCGCATGATGTTTTCATGACCAGATGTTCCTCGGAGGCGTCTTAACTTCCTGCACTTGTTTTCACGTCGCGCCTCTTACGCCATTCATTTTTCTCTTCCTGTTTATTTTGCAATTTGCAAAGACCGCCGGAGGCTGATAGTGGTGACAATTAAGCATGTCGCTCTTCGCCGCACAGCCATGAAATGCCAGTAATTCTAGAATGACCGCACCATTCTCCCGTCTTCCCCCCCGACGTATCCGTAGCGTCTTTTTTCAGTCCTCAGCATAGAGGTTCTTGGTAAGAATGTCTGGGTCGATACTGAAACATGGGGTGAATCTCAATACCAAGAACGTAAAGATCGTACTTGGGTTCTTGGCAGGACCAGTCTTGTTAACTTGCCTTCCGAGAATGAACTGGCCGCAATGAATCACGGGATTGGTCTTGTTTGGCGTGGATGTAACCGATGTTTCTGGAGTGGGGCAAGAACAACATCCAGGGGTTTTTGCCATCCTCTGTGCTGCTGTTCTTGAGAATTGGACCTGGTCTTCAGCAATGGACGATGATGTAAAACGGGTACACAGGTACACAAGTATGGTCAAATACGCATTTTGAGATTGACCCATTGATTCTTTTGGTCATAATGTTTTTGAGAATCAATTGTATAGTCAAAATATAGATTTTTTTATTGTTAAAATGGTACAATCAAACTTAATACGCACATTTACGATATAGCAAACTTAATACCCCTGTTGTAATATCAACCTTGGTAGTACTTGTATCGGATTGCAGAGACAGTCAGCGGTATCGTCGCTGCCCATCTCTAGTTGTTGGGGTATCAGTTAAACTTTTGGAGAGATGGAACAGGGTTTCGCTCGCTGTTTGTGGCGATGTAGTGGGCTAGGACCAGCAAGCCACAGTAGAGCTTGACTTTTAAAATAATAATATGATGGAACTTTATTGATCCCTGTGGGGAAACTCTCTTTTCGCCTACTCCATCTCGCTCTCCATGACACACATGGAGGAGAGAGCGAGCTTGGCAGCGAAGGGCAGCCGTCTGTGGCCGCGCCCATGGGGCTGGGGGTCAAGGGCCTCGCTCATGAGCCCACAGACATGACCGTTCTGCCAAGGCTTGAAATGGCGACCTTCCGACCTCAGGCACGGAGGTGTAGCCTGCTGGCCCACACACTGCCCCCAGTGGTTAACCGACTGCTTGTATTTAAGGTTTATCCAGCAGAAAGTGTCCCGTTCTCACTGACCTCGGCTAGAGAACTGCCGACATGAGTGCATGAGCTGTCGTGTCACATCCCTTCGAGCGGCGATGTGGCGACAGCGAGGTTGCCCGGGGCAACTTCCCTCCGGCTCCGCTGCGGCGTGTTAATAAAGAAGTCTGCAGATGGTAATTCCCTGCCATTTTTGGAGGGAAACTGTCAGCGTGGGAAGGTGGTGGTGCGGCATTTTCGCCGTGTCGGTAATCATGTCCCGGGGGCTCGTTACAGGTGCCCTGCTGTTACGCTAAAGTGGTAGCTAATTCCCTCTAATGTGACCTGTCTGCGGTGAGGACTAGCATGCCGCTAATAAACACGAGGCTAAAGGCTCGGACCCCGGGGTGCCAGTCTTTGCATTCAGCCCGGGCCGCAGGTGATGTAGCGGCTAGATAAGCGGACTTGTCACCGACGGGGGGTTTTAAATTGCCCTTGAGGCAGGCTGTTAAGTCCGTTTTGGGTAAGACGAATTAAAGTAGCTTGTTGTGTTGTGTCGTGCTGTCTGCGCCTTACAGAGATTTCCTGCTGCAGGATCGGGCATACGCTGCCGACAGTCCATCATTGGTTCGAGACCCAAAACGGACATTGCTAAAGCCAGTTAACACGTCTATTCAGGGCTAAACTCCTTCTGTTATTGCCATCAGGCATCCATGTAGTGCTTATTATGTACTGAAAGCAGTGAAAATGAAATAAATCGAGTCGCTCGCATGTTTTCTTGCAGGTATGGATTCCCATTTACGTCCGTCGGTTGGACCGGCATCCCATACAGCGTGGCCCCCTTGCCTTGTGCCCTCTGCTTTGTGGGACAGTCTCCAAGCTCATCACAACCCTGTATTGATACGCTTAATATGTGCCGGACAATAGCACCCATGTCAATCGCATTGATGTGTATTGCGCAGCGCTGTTGTCAGTCTAGCAGTTGAACTAAATTGTTTTGGAAACAACCAACTGAAACAGGGTCCGATTTAGTTAATTGCATTTGATTGGCTGGCTCCCACTGCGATAGGATGAACGGCGCCCCCCCTATGGCACTGATGTCTTTCTGATCATCTTGTTAATTGCAAAAAGCTGATGGGGGGCGGGTAGGATGCAGCTGAGTGTCGCACCAGGGAGGGTCTCTAAGGTACGGAGATGCAAGGGGAAATTATTTACGCAATTTACAGAAAGCTTGCCGTTCGCAGAAGGCCAATCAGACAGGTGCACACAACTGATGTAATTTACATATGTGAATGAAATGTAAAAACTCGATTGATTGGGTCACAGGGGTAGCATGAAACCCAGTAATAAGTTGCCAGTGGTGAAGGATAGCGGAACTGAGAATATGACATTCATGTCAGCCATGGCTGCATCCGTACAGAATTCTGATGCGTTGCAGGCATGTTTGGAGGCTCAGCAAGGACGTCCATTTCATTGTCTGCTGTAGTAGTTAGAGGAAGTAGCGGGGAGAATCGCCAAGGTCATTATGGGGTCATAAGTGGCCCAGTCCCTTCATTCAGGTTCACATTGAGACTTTTATGCAAACTGCATTTTCAATAGAGCTGTTTTTTCCCCTGTGAAGGCCGCACGTGTAGCAGACTCTGTGTGTGTGTGTGTGTGTGTGAGCGGGTTTACCTATCCTTATGGGGACATAATGTCCCCATAACGTGATAAAT
>JABJVO010000116.1:806227-827643 GCA_026770805.1 Boulengeromyrus knoepffleri
GAGACCTCTGACCTTCTGCTTAAGGATCTAGGGTGGGTGGGTGTGTGTATGCTTGACCCCTGTTAATCCATCCCCGCAAAAGCAACATGGAACCCCCCATAAATGTTTAGACAGCCAAGAACTCCTTTAGTACTTTGCCAAAGAACTTCTGAAAGGATTTCACTCTCGATCTGTCTCTCTTACACACCTGTGGGGGGCAGGGGCTGTGTCCTCGGGCGGAGTTGTTTTCCAGCGGATCTGCGAGGTTATGAATGGACCCCCCCCCGGCACAGTCCCCAACCCTACACCCTGGGCAGCTCGCTGCCATCCCTATGACATCATCAATGCCGCACTGCTGGTCCCCATCCTGAGCTTTAAGCCTATTTGGTCTTGCGGTTCCCCCATCGAGGACGGAGGAGTGAAGAGGAGCAGTAAGGACGAAAACAAAGGGTGAAGGTGTCGCTCTGCATGGCGAGCAGGTGGAGCGTTTGAGTATTTATGTTCCCTGGAGAGACCCAGACCCAGAAAATTCATTTGTTAAACAGGATATAGTTTGAAATTAAATAATGCTGCTCAGCTCCATCCCCATTTGTCACTGAGATGTTTCTTCTAGCTGTTTATGCTGATTGTAGGGGAGCCTGGAGATCATTAGGGGCAGCGCAGGACACAAGGCAGGGGGCCAACCCCCCAACGTGATGCCAGTCCCCGAACGGGATGCCAGTCCATTGCAGGGCACGCACAACAGAATTATATAATATGGGTGATTTAGAGATGCCAGGTAGCATAAATGCATGTCTTTGGACCGCAGGAAGGAACCACGGTATCCAGAGGATTCAAATCCACATCCCCGTAGGCGTGAAGAAAGCAGCGCTTCAAACTGATCCAGTGCTTCACTGAGGTGTGGCCCAGAAATGAAGATAGGAATAGGAAAGTGGAATCATCTGGAACGACTTAAGTTGAAATCCCGGTTCCCATCTCTAGCATTTACGAACAAGAAGGAAATTATTTCAGTGGAGGAGGTCGGTGCGAATGGAAATGAATAGAGTAGATGGTGGTGTGGGCCTTACCTGTAGTCTCCACGATGCCCTCTAAGATGACGACGATTTCGAACTGCTCGCTCCTCAGTGAGCGCTGGGAAAGGTCGAAGAATGGGCTCTTGGAGTTTATCTCATGGCAAATGGTGAGCGGTGACACCAGGAACAGCTGGTCCGCCCCTGTCCCAAAGCCCACGTCCAACTCACACTGGTCCAAGGGCAGGAACTCACCTTCCGGGGTCTGTCGAGACTGGAAGACACAGGGGAGGGGGGGCCAGTCAAATTTTGTCATGTTTAAAACATCTTCTTTCCTATAATGAAACTGTGAAACGAAAAAACAAAAACCTAGAACCTCAATAGCTGTACCTAGATCTAGTAAGTGCAGTTCTTCTACACTAATGTTCTGCTACTGTGAGTTTATAAAACATAAGTTGTAAATCTGTGAGAAGCCTATTTTAGGAGCCCTGGTGCGAGTTTATCTGATTGTTGTGTTGCTTAGCTGGCCAAACTTTCCCCATTGGTTTTTAGGAAACAATGCAAGTTCCCATTTAAGGTTTTGCACCTAAGGTTTGCAAGTTGTGACCTCATATCTAAAAGAATCCATTGGTCCTTTGCCTGCCCTGTATTTGAAACGTGTGAACCAGGGTTTTGCAGTGGGGTGCTGGCTTTGCATGCAGTCATGTTTCATCTCTTTCACACTTTGTCGCCTGGCACCCAGGATGGCCTCAAATGCCCCCCCCCCACCCCTTGAATATGCTGACACACATGTGGAACTGACCAAAAGAATATGGATAGACTTGAGAACTCATTAATTACTTCATATTTTGTCGCAGTAACAAACCGTTCTTCTTCTGTTCGAATTGTAAGAACGTGGCCTGAATTTCCAGAACATTCTCCTGGTTCTGTTGACTCTACGCAGACGGCACTCACAGAAGTGAAGGCAGAACTGTGATGGCACCCCTCTCTCTGTATCGCCCCGAATGCGGAAAGCCTCCCCGGGACAGCAGCAGGCATTGACTTTTCTCTGTTACTTCTGCACACGTTTTCTAATGAATGCTTAGGACGTGCTCCAGATCACCGGTGTTTATACGGCACCCTGCCCTCACAGAGAACCGCCGCAGTAGCATTGGCTTGGCTTTCATGTTCTCCTCAGGGATGCACTTGAGCTGTCATTTATAATTTACTGTGTTGCCCCGATCCTTGGTGATCTCTCTCCTTTCCCAAGTTCTATTTAATACATCAGCTTTCACTTCTTGGAATATAACATATATAACAATGACAGAGACATCAAAGATGTATCAAACACACCACTTTGAATAGTTACAAACATTCAACAAAATTGTATTGTAATACAATGTTCCACATTCTAAACTAGTATTATTTACCATGTTATCCTCATATGCAGGTAGAGCAGATTCTAGGGTTCTGGATTCCCTGTTTCTCTGGATAATAGGGAGGTGAGATTGGGGGTGATTCTTGGATTTTTAAGGCAGAGCCATATATCATACAGAGGGGCTGACCCCATCGTTAGCCAATGATGTGTTTTGAATCTGTGAGTGACAGGGGAGGGGGCACTGGCAGCCAATCAGCTTTCAGCTAGAGTTAGTGCCCCTGTGATCCTACCCCTGTATATAGGCGTCGTCTCATTGGGAAATCCTAAAAAAATCTACCTGGAGAGACCCAATCTTTGGCAAATATTTGACGAAATAGATTAAAAGTTGCAGGGTATAATGGAGGACGGTGCAGAGGAGCAGAAAAGGGGAATGGAGGTTTTGCACAGGCTGCTGGGAGATCAAGAGGTATCACACGGTCAAACGGGCCACGGGCTCAAAAAGATCATTGGTAGCCCACCTCAGTGAGGGAAAAAAGAACCGCTCACTATGAACAGAGCTGCAAATAGTGCGTAAAGTGTGACCATTTTAGGATTTCAGGCCTACCGTTTGATAGCTGAACACGTAACGTCAGTCAGCATTCCATTCCAACACGCTCTTCAAACTGCCCCTGATTGCCCTCCATATTGGAGAGCTGTCAGCTGAAATCAACACCTACCCAGGTCTGCTCCAAGAAAATTACATGAGAGCACCACACCAAGCACCATGCAGCTCCTGGTTATAGGTTATCTTCCATAGTTTATTTATGCAAAACCATCGATCTTAGTTTCTAAGTTGTCCTTAAAAGGGAAACAACCATTGTGGATAGATGAATTGTTCTCCTAATTGCTATAAGGATGCTTTTAGCGTTTTTCTTTGACTCAAACAATTTCTCCTGACTTAAGACAAAGTCACGTTTGGCCTATCTTTTTATTGGAAGTCGTAACTCTGGTGATAAAGAGTGTGCACAGAGTGTACTCTGCCTCTCCCTGTGTGTGATGTGAGGTTAAATGCTGACATTTGAATAGAAACCTTGATCTTGAGTTGATGGAGCTGCCAGTACAGTTCCAAAATTTCGTGCAGCAGCGGCCAAGACGGTGGCGAAATTGTGTTTTTCTATGCATGTGCCCTTGTTTGTGTCATTATTTCAGCGGCGTCTTCCACGCCCCCTGCTGGAGAGAAGCATCAATTAGTGTGATTCCAGGATTCCCGGAGTGCTGTCTCGTTGAGGCAGAACTAATCCATCAGCTGGGCACCGTAGCGCTCAACAAGCAAGCGCTGATGGAGATTCATGATCTACACTCTGGCCTTCATTAGAGGGAGGTTAAGGGGGGGGGGCTTTCCTCGTCAAACCTTTCCGCTTTATGGATGCATGGTGCAGGGAATAAATGCGACGCTGCTCCTGATTTAAACCACTTCATCTCTAGACTCTCCCCACCTGCATAAGCAGCTGCCAACCAAATTATGGAGGTTAACCTGCATCCACTTTTGCTTCCCTTTGATATAAGACAGGATCGTTTAACAGTGAGCGACAGCTACTGCCACAGGTCCAAGCTTGGCTCTAAAAGGCTTCTCATTATTCATCAAAGGGAGTCTCATTAGATGTGAATGACACATAAGGGGCCATCTGCCCCCCACCCGTGTCAAGCTGCCCCGCAGTCCAGCCGTCATACCTCACCGCTTCCCTCCGAGAACGGCCAGGTCCGGCGGCGGCCATTAAGCGCTCCGTGCTGAGGGGCTATCGAAACGGACATCGCTTGCGGTCGACTTCCCATATGGAGCCATGAGATCATCTACGGAGCTCGCATGGGCGGTTGCATAATCTGTTTTGCTGCAAGCGCTGCATCCGTCATTGGTAGCCTGTAGCGAGCTAGCGCTGCTGCGTCACGCAGTTTGGGCCCAGGGTCCAATGGGAGGCCTCCTGTTTCACGTCTCTGCTTAGGCTTCAGGTGGATTACTGCTCTAATCTTGTCCTCCGTCGGCTGTAAAGGAATTAAGGGCCACAGAGGGTTTGTTTGTTATACCTCAAACATAGGCTGACATCCCAGCTTATGCTAAGGAGGGCTTGGACTTCCAGGTCTTCCTTTCCACACCAGACTGCCTGGCTTGGGTTTCCCATCCTTGGAGCAACATAAACCATCTGTCTTTCAACCAGCCTTGTGAGTTCCTGTGACAAGCTGCCGATTATGAAAAGCTTCTTCATTTACGGTGTATATTGCACCTCATTATTGGACCAGAAAACTGTCCATGCACCATGAATAACTGCACATGTCTCCTCGCAGCAACACCTGGCCCACTACACCAATCACTTATAATTACGTCTATTCTCCCGTTACAATAGAAACTGAGATCAATCATCTTGTCCTTCTACCTCCTTGTCTCCCTTTAGGCTCATGGTAGAGAAAGCATCTGTCCCTCTGGACAAAATTGGAAAAAAAACTGTCTTTAGCCACCCCTTCTTTGCAGGATTAAGGTAAAAAAAAAAAAAAACAGTTCCTGTGCAGAACATTTAATCTCGAGCCTGAATGAGGCGTTGGTGAAAAGCCTATTTGCATTGGCACCAAGTACTGATTGCAGTTGCAATCACGACAGTCTCAATAGCCTTTGAAATCAAGGTCTTCAGCCTTCATTCAGTCTCTTCCTCATTCTGGAGTCCTCGCTCCTCTACCTCAGTACGAAATATTTAACTTAACAATCAGATCCCCCCCCCCCGATACTTACTGGATAAGTCATTGGAAGGTGGATGGACAGATAGCTGGGAGGATAGAATTTGACTTTGATCTTTATTGGTCATGTAGACCAGCCCAGGAGACTGGAGCGGTGGGTGTGACAGGTGTGACGCAGCATGTCGGTGCTCATGGCTGCTGCCACCGGCCGCCTGTCTTGACACTCAGCTCTGTCCTGCGGCAGCTAACCTCCAGTATCTCAGGAGAGAGCGTGTCCAACTGTCATACCTCGTCAACAGTCAGAAAGAGACTTAATCTTTATGGGCAGCAAATATTTATAACTTCCCACCAAAACCTGCATCTAGGCGTCTCGCCTTATACTTCCACACGTATATATATATTTGAACATCTTTTATTTGTATTCCCTATTTTACTTTGATTATATTTATTGTTGGTCTTGTACTTGTTTTTCTCGATCGTACAGTTAATCGTTCGCTTTACGCCAGCACCTGCACCAAAAGAAATTCCTTGTACTTCTTTGTGCCTGGTAAATGACAGGATTCTGAAACCGAAATGTGACGTCTCTCAAACTTAAGTTTAAAAGTCCAGGCTTCACTTGTTAGATGGCTTATGAATCTGCGCCAGGTCCGACCTGTGAGCCCTCTTTACTCACACTGTGGTCCAGTTGCATTTGTGTAGTAGGCGTTACTCTCACACCTACCCTGGGGTCAATTTCACCCCAAAGGCAGGTGTCACGTGACTACTCATAGTAACATAATTATTGTATGAGTGCGTAAGAGTTAATTATTAGTGCAGGTTAGCGTGGGAAGCGGGGAAGACCTTCGAAAAACAAAGAGGCTGTATGATTATGAAGCAGACAGGGAGGGGGGAAAACTGGAGATAGCAGCTGCAGCAGTATGCCTGTCGTATTTCCCATTACCCCCCACCCCCAACACACACACACACACACACACCCATTTGTAAGTTGACAGAAATAATGATATTTAAAAGTGCAATGCACTTTGCCTTGGGTTATATTAGGAGGGTAATGCAGTCCTGTAATGACCTGTGAAACGGAAACTTGGTAAGTTCATGCTGGTAACTGCATGGTAAGTCAGTATTTTTCCCGGGGAAAGAGGCAGTTAAGTTGCTGTGAAGTGAGCAATAATGTATCTGAGGTCTCTTTCTGCTTATCAGTCTCTCCGGGAGCAGCCCGAGGGCCGCTAATTTAGGTCATTGTCTGTTCAGTGCATTGTCTCAGTGAGGCAGCAAACAAACAAGCATGCAGCCTCGAAATGAAATCATTTTTACCTTAGAATATGACAAATAGAACAAAATGTTTAGCGAGGGCAGATTTGACATAATCTCTAAACTGTAACCGTATGTTTGAAAAATGTTGCAATTCTGGATATATACGTACAATTTTTCATTAAAAAATTGCCGGCTCGCTAAAATTAAACTGCTTCTCTCGCCTGATTTTTTAACACATAAGCGCACATAATTGCTAAAAAACATTCCCTAGAGATGATTTATAAATGATCCGTGGTGTTAATCAATTCAAGCTCTGCAAATGATGCTGTATTTCATTTCTGACCACAATATAAGGTCCGTGAGCCTCGGCGCTACCATTCCTTCTGGATAATTTAGTCTCGTTAATCAGAACGCAGACGTCACCCAGCGGACAGTTCGTTAACAAAGGGGAATCGGCTATTTGTAATAACGACAATGAGTTAAGCGATGGCTTTTAACAATGAACACCACCAATACAAACCAGCAATTTCAGGGTTACGCTCATAAATCTCCAGATTCTCATCTTGCTCAAGGATATCCGTCAATAGTGGTATAATCCTTTTGGTCCTTTTGAGTTATTACTTGACTTGTTTTATTATTCCGTATGGGGAAAGTCAATTGAAAATAAGAGGCTATTACGGAGACTCAATTCACTTTTATTTTGGATAGGTCTGATTCAATTAATCTTGGAAATGGGCAGTGGTATTAATCTAATTCAAATTCACCGTAACTTCCATAGTCCTGCGCGGACAATTGCGTGACCCACAAATCTTTCTGTTCAAATCCTATCATCCAAACCAGACATCTTTAACGTTTTTTGGAGGTATGTATTACTCGGGAAGTGATGCCAAAATAATTGATTTTCTGTCACAGCACTTGATCAAGGACGGTCGTAAAGTTAAGCATGACAAGTTTGCATGAGGTCTCACAATTACTCCGTGTTACGTTGATTAGGTCTTTATGCGGTAACGTGGTAATTTACAACTATTGCCTCGAAATTCATGTAGCCTACTAAATTCCCTCAAAACAATCTGTCAATGAATTAGGTGGAGTTCTGCCGCCCGAAATATCAAATTCCTTCTCGCTTAAAGACTGTGATCTGTAGGCTTATATAATAGGCTTCCCCAGTCCATAAACGATCGTACTGCTGTTGTAAATAAAAGCCAAAATGTCACAGGATAACCATCGAAAGTTGACGCGGGGAAAACTCTGTAGCGTCTTACCTTGATGAGTTTGCATCTGATCTGCGCGGATACCATGTGGCTGTTTCTCAAGTTTCCAACTCTAAACATGAGGCATAGTTTGCCGTCCCGCTGAGAAATAACGGCGTCTTGGCTGAACATTAGTGTCTCAGCCCGCTTCTTAGGTTGGGACATCTTTATGAACATGCAACCGATGAGAAAGGCGTCCACGATGGAGCCCAGCAGTGATTGAAACAGGAACAGAATGATGCCTTCGGGACATTTCTCAGTAATATAGCGGTAACCGTAGCCGATCGTGGCCTCTGTCTCTATGAAAAACAAAAAAGCCGACGGAAAGTTATAAACATTTGCAACGCACGGTGTGTAGGACTGGTTATGACCTTGGTTGAGATCGCCCCTGATATAAGCGATGATCCACCACATTGAAGCCATCACCAGCCAGGCGACCGTGTATGTCAAGATGAAGATGAGTAGGTTCCATCTCCATTTCAGATCCACCAAGGTAGTAAACAGGTCCGAGATGTATCTGCTGGTCTCCCCACCGAGGTTCCCGTGTTGCACATTGCAGCGCCCGTTCTTGTCGACGAAGCGCTGCCGCTTCTTTTTGACGGGCGCCGCGAACGTGGCTCCTCTGTTAGTGTTCACAACCTGGTAGTCCTCCCCAAATTTCCTCCGTAGCGCTGACATAACTTCGGCTTGGCCGGGATCAAACGCACCGAGCTTGCCTCCGCGACGTGAAGAAGATTTCACTGGCGCTCGTTACCCATTAGTGGCGTCTCTGATCATTAGAAACGATGGCACTTTTCCCACTGCGTAAAAAAGCGCAGCAATCTATAAGCAACGGGTCAGCGCGGAGGTGAGGATACTGTGCAGTTGTGGGGAAAAAATCTGAAGATCTCACTCGCTTTTCTATTATTTGTTCTTTTTGTCAATTTTATAATTACGTTACAAAATGTCCCAGCCAGTATTGCGCTTGCACTTAAAAAAAAAAAAATCATGAAAAGATTTACTCTCTTCTATTGCAAGGGTCCGCTCGCGCGTCCCGGCTCGTGTCCCTTTGCTTAATGCTCAGATTCCGCGGAAGATGCACGGGAACCCTCTCCCCGATTTGAGGATACATGCCGACAGAGCTGGCGGGGGGCTGTGGGATATTCCATTCGAAATACTATTTCTAGTATCCGCGGGTTTCATTCTGAGATCAACTGGGGGAGGTGTGCGTGTGCGCGCGCAAAGGGAGTTAGGACTGGAGAGCGCAGAGCCGGCAATCTGAGCAGCGCAAAGCCAGCCGGCGCTGGTTTGGGAGGAAGAGGAGGAAGGAGGATGATTCTCAGTCAATGGAAAGGGAACTCGTGCAATTCGTGGTTTATGTGATCTTCTACTACTACTACAACTACTAGGCCTACTACTACTAATAATAATAACAATGATGATGAGGATAATAAAATGTATATCGTAACCGGCATTGAATAATCGGTTATGGGAGATGGATGGAAAATAAAAATGCATTAAACTACCACCACAAGTATAGGACACTACAACTGATACTACTTTTACACTATTATAAATTTATTTAGTTCTCTAACTATGTATGTAACACTAAATAAAACATAGGCGTATTACACACACATACACACACACACGCATATATATATATATATATAATCAATTTAATATTTTATAAGGGTAAATGCATACTATCGAATTAAATGACACGCTGACGTGGGTTTTGGAGTCAGAATAAGAGAAATGCTGCCACCTCCCGAATATTTAATGTTAGTACCGTTTTATGTTTTCACGAATCGGTGCTTTTGGCTTCATTCAGTAAATCGATAAAATACACGCGACCGGTTCCAAAATGTCATTTTTTTTCATAAAGTATCGTTTCCTTCGGTGTAGCATCGATGTATAAAAGCTTGGACGTACCGTTTAAAATGAAATTTCACAGACCTCCGTTTATTTGGGAAGGTCCTCAAAGTTAATATTGTTTGGTTATTTGGTCTCGCGCCTCGTGAAGCCCGTTCAGCTGGCGACCTTGCGGTCTGTACGACGTGGACAAAAATAACCATCAGTTCATAGATTAGAATTAGTTGCAACATTATCTGCAGTGTTAAAAGTATCAGCAACATGAAATCTTCATAATAATCTTAAAGATTTGTGTCCTCAGACCCAACGTACGTAATCTAACATGCCATACAGTCGGGGGCATAAAGACCGAGGGTTGACCACAACATTTGCTTAAGTAATATACTTAAGTTAACAAGCAGTCAGTTAAAGTGGTGCTTTGTGTATAAAGAAAAACAGGAAAAACGCGTTTGATGAAGGTTTGTGTTTATGTAATTGTCTTTTGCTTTCATATTGTATCCTCCAGTCCAAAGAAATTCATACTTTGTCAATCATCCATTTCACAGGTGCGGCTTTGGGGCATGCTGACTCACTGTCACACTCCAGAACTTTCCACACCAAAAGGAGCAGACAAAGGGTCCGTTATGTTAATCGAGACGGCAGCGCTCGCTGACAGGTATCACTCCCCGGCTTAATCAGTTGCAGGGCCGCTGCTGTTCCTGTTAGAAGCGAAATAAAGGCAGCTTTGTGAAATTTGGACTGAATAATGGCTGATTGCTTTCCCAGATCTACCGATTCCTGTCCCTATAGCAGCCTGGATTGGTACATTGTAAAGAGGCGAAGCTTAATAAGACTCTAAATTTGCCGCAAGTGAGCGATCCGCAGAGTCGGCCGTAATGCTTCACGGCGGGCTGTCCTTGTCGCTGCGCTGGTGGGGAATTGAAAGGCCATGGTTCATTAAGCCGGACCCAGAGAGCTCAGAGCTGTGGCGGGCATCTGGCCACACGGCCGGCTTCCTCTTGGCAGAAGAAGGATGGAGCTGAAATTCAGAATAAATATGTCCCCATCGGCCGGGCTGAGCTCCGAGAATTGGGGTTTTTCTGCCATGACAGACCCGAACTTCTAAGTCAGACTGGGTTCAGTACAGGTCTCGGTTGTCCGCTACACAGACTACATAGTCCCACCCCCCGCCACTACCTTCCAGCTATAGTCATTGAACACCAACAGATTGGCGCTCTATTAGAGAACAGGCTGGCAGCAGAATGAAGGATAAATTGGCAACTGCAACTTCCTCTCTGGCTGCGCGTCGGAAACAAAGCGATAAACCAAATCCGGTCTCGTCAGCCGTTACTGATTCTTGCAGCGAGGCCAAAATATGAGTTCCGGTTAAATGTTGTCCCCGCGTTCGCTTGCGCTGATTAACACGGCCTTTCCTTCGCATCATCCAGTCTCCGGCGCTTGTAGAAACTGGTAGAGCCCAACTCTAAAACTTGATAAGATAGTTTATACACAAGGTATAGTGGAAGTCCAGGCTTTTCGCTTTGCCCATCTTGCTCTCCGTGAGAGACACGGTTTTGGGAACAGAGAGCAAGGTCAGCCGGCACGCAGCTCCCTTGGAGCAGATGGGGTTAAATACCAAAAGTAACGATTACTCTGCTAGCTACGGGATGCAAACCCACAACCCATGACTAGGTGGGTATAAATCCCTACCCCACTGGGCCGCACCCCACACCAATAGTGCATTTACTGCACAGTTTACTTTTAAATATCTAGTGGCACAGAGTATTTCACTGAACCACTTTCAATTTGAAACAACATTGACATGCATCCAGTTCCATTTTTAACATTCATTTCATGTTGTGTTTTTTTGTGGAATATTGCATCCAACACATCTGTCACTGAACATTGAATTTCTGTAATAGTGGGTCCATGCATTTCATTCTAAATATCACTTGTAGTACTGCATGAAAAACCTCAGCGATACCAAAAATATTGGAAACAATGATCTCCATAATTAGATATCACCTCATGTCCGGAATTAGTTTGCAGTTCCTTTGCCAGTGGTTTCAAAATGACTGAAGCTCATTATTTGTCTGGTGTGTTTAGCACTGACTTTGGACGTAAATGGTAGCTCTTCCAAATACCATATATGATGTACTTGTAATAGCCTTCTGGAACTTACTGTGCAAGAGTAAGGAGACTGCAATGTGACTTTAAAAAAGAATTTATTAAACTATGTAACAAGGCACCACTACTGAGAGAGGGTAATTCAAAAGCATCTGTTAATAGAATTTTCAGACATACGACCAAAAAAAGGCCACAATTATGCATTGAACTCAAGTCGATTATAATAGCCCTGTCGATTTTGCGGTGCACTGTGATTGTTTATAGTCAGTCAGTACAGGAAGTGGCATACAACTGATAAAATGGGTCACATATGATGGTAAATGACTCAACACAAACATCATTTACGCAATCTAGTTTTTTTTCTTATCTTCTAATCTGAGTAAACACCAGTGGCCTAGCTGTTTGGAAAGTTCTGATAAAAAAAAAGATGTAATTCACTGCAGTTTTCCCCTTGAAAGATGCCTACCTTGAATTAATGTGGAGAAAATGTCAAGCTGGTTAGAGTATAAGTGCATACATTTCACCATGGATGAAAAGCATTTTTAAAATCAAGGGATAATTATCTTGACTGTATATACAGGGGACTAAATATTTGATGCAGTCAAATTTTTCGTACCAGGAAATTAAACTCCGGTGGCAATCAATCAACAGCCTTCCGCCGCCGTAGCGGATTTCCTTGGCTGTGTGACGACTTTGCGATTTGTGATGTCAGCTGATCTCAAATTAGAAGTGGGGTGGCCACGTTTCCCTCGCGCTCAAGGCCACGAAGTCACGTGTCAATCATCTCACCGAGGGATTCCAGTAATAAATAAACCATTCGATGAAATATTGAAGAGTCCATCATGACGTGAGCTTTTCTCAGGGGAAGAACTTTATAATTCCTTAGGCTGCTGAATTATATATAAGGCTGGGGAAACTGATGGTACCGGGGTGGGGCCGTCGCTAAACATACAAGGATAATCACCGTTCCGCCGCGTTTGGCACTGCGGCACCGCAAACACTAAATGAATCAATGGCACGGGATCAGAAGATGCCCACCGTCTTTCAAAATCGAATCAACCATGAAAAGAAAATAAAAATGGAAGCGGACCTTTCAACCCCCAGTAAAAGGACACGGTTGCCACTATAATGCGCTGCTTTACGACACTCCGTTGCACTCAGTTCTGAATGGGACGGCTCAAATATCCCATACGTGCTCATGTTAGTAAAGATCGGTGCTGTTAATGAGAGGTGTCCGTATTATTTCTAATTTTCCTAGTGGGTATTTGGCTCCAGAGCTTGCTAACACCTCCATCATTTTCCCTGCAGCTAACACTATTCAGGTTACATTCCTGGCGCAAGAACAGAGCAGCAGGGGATCCTTTGGAGAGCTTGAACCTGCAGTCTTACAATCAGAAGTCGAGTTCATTAGCTGTCACATTGGCTTATGCTCATTAGCACGGAAAAGGCATAGAGGAATCAGGAAATAAGTAGGTGAATAGGATCAAAAATATCTATTAACGTATAACTTGTGTTATATTTTTGTATATATTTGTCACCAGATGTACTATGGATAATTTTTAATAATACATTTGTTGAAATACTAGTAAGGAAAAATGACAAAAACGTACACTGGTTTTGCTGCTTTTTAATTCGGGGGAGACCAGTCTCTATCTTAGTTCATGTCATCTTTCATACCTTAAACACCCGGGAGGTTTTGCCATGTAATATTTTAAACATACATATTTAAACACACCGAATAAGGGGTGTTATCAAAAAGGCGACCAGCAGCTCTGTGGATCATTACCAACGACACTGAAGGGGCATCGAAATTCCCTCGTCAGGAAAACCCGCTGACCTTTTGACATTAACTCCACAGTGTCCATTTAAATCATCCTTCTCACTGAATTAATTAAGTCATTAGACAGGGAAATGAGGAGTGCGGAGGGAAGCGATTGGGGCGGGGGTCTTCATTGTACTGAAAGTAAGCTTTCATCTGTCTTATTCTTTCAGGCTGGCCCGGCTGCAGTATCGGTACACATGCTAAATCTGAAAGGATCCCAGCTAGATTTAAGCTGGTTGTTTTTAGATCACTTCTATTTTCAAAGATCACCCCCGTACCACGCTTAGACCTCAATCCACCTGAGACCCGCGTCGCACTAATTAGAATGAGCCTATTTCAGCAGTCAATTCGGTTAAATTTGGCACAGTTTCTCGCAGAATAAAATAAGAACTTTATTAAAAATCGACTTCCTGCGCGACACAGGATGTGAGTTGTCCTATTTGTTCCTTAAATTAAGATGCAAGGATTGTGCTTTTGCGCGCAGGCACTTTGTAAGGAGAATAACCTTATTTTAAGGCAGAAATTTGGAAAATGGAAATCGAAAGCATACAGCGGGGGAAATAAAAAATAAATAAATTGGAAGAAAACTATGAGACAAACATTATTCCCATCTGCTCTGCTAATTACGTGTGTCCACCCGCTGAGCACCAAGCTCCCCCTCTCGTCCCCGGCTCCTCGCGGTTCACTGTCGGGCACTGCCCCCCTGCCCCGGATCGCGGCGCTCGCCTGTCTCCTCGCAGGACCCGTCCGCCGGCACCCATAATCCCCCGCGCCGAGACAAGATGGAGGAGAGCAGCAGCTGCGGGAGAACAATGTTTGGGCTTTGAAGGCGCGATCGCGGGAGGAAAAGAAAGAAATAGGGATCGCAAGTACTCGCAGGCGTAACGCGGACGGAGGCGGCCGGCGGTGGTCATGCGCTGGTAAGCGGGGCTGGAAAGCCGACCGGCGCCCGGGGAGGAGACGCTCCGATCGCGGGGAGGGAGGCAGCGACAAAAGCGAGACGCGATGCTTTATGTGGGGAGCTGCGCGCCGCTCGCCCAGCCGGAGCCGGACATCAGTTGTCCGGCTGGCTCTGCAGACGCTGCTTGATCGCCGGGGCTGGTGGTTTGGTACTGGCCGGACCCGCTGCATTAATGCCTGATTTAATCTTCTTTTTTTTCACGAGCATGCAGGCTTTTCGAGCCCATGAGTCCCAGCTCGATGGGAAATAGGAGCAGCTGCCCGCTATGCAAAATGCTGCCGCTGGAGAAAACAATCGCACCTACTGATTTTTCCCCCCCCCCACAGATCATGGAAAATACGGAGCGATCGGAGGGAATTCGGTTTCCCCCTTACAACATAATAATCCATTTCGTTGTGTGGCTGGCCGGATAGCCGGCCATCGCGCTGAAGCTAGCTAGGCCTTTTGTTAATAAAGCGGAAAATGAAACGGGACGCATGCATAACGGTCCGGGGGGCAGATAAATGTGGTTTCCGCCGATCGTGAGCTGAACGCTGAAATTACCTATTTTACTTAATTGCGTTCATAGATGGTGCCTTTATTTAAAAGCATGTTTTGAATCGATTATCATAATCTCAGTTTCGCGTTATAGCCAAGTAGGTAGCTAATAGCAGGCTATACCATCTCCATCCTTTTATTGCAAGATCAGCCTTCTTGTCGCGGCAACACAAAAGGGCCTCGGCTCGGATGATGTTTGGGGAGGTAATGTGCTTTTGTGAAAGGCATCATCTGGGCACTGGACTGCACTTGGAGATGGTCACCACTTTCCTCGCCTACTCACACGCCTGGCTTGCAGCTCCGTGATTTTTTTTATGCGCACATGACACCTTTGCACTTTCGGGGGGGTTCATTCCCGTCCCGTTTTCAGAAGCTTCCCATCTTTTTAATGTCCTAAAGCTGTCATATTATTCGTCGGTACCAAAGGGGTGCCAATATTGGACATCCTGAATTTCGACGCTGGTTTGTCTTGGTACGATCCGGCGTTGCATTGTTTCACCTTCGGCGGTTAATCTAAATCTACGTTCGTTTTTGAACTGCGAAACCGACCTGGAGTTTTATTCTCTGGGGTTGGATGCAATGGGGAAGGAAGTTGTATGGAAGGAGTTAACATTGACTGGATTAGCGGAAAAATACGTGCCCTGACCAATTTCTTTGAATCGGATCCGGTTGCATTGTCGCGCGTTGCTCTGTATCCGTTCTGCGCTGATACTGTGCATCCAGATTAAATGACGCATCGGGCACTTCTGGGATTGCGTGAAGGTTATTTGGTTATGGCGAGGCGGAGGGGGGGGGGTCGAGAAAAGTGATGTCATTGTCTGTTATTGCTGTAAATTTCCATGCATTCCTGTTTGAAATATTAAATCCCACCGGCCCGCAACACTCGTCCGGAGGGACGGAGAGAGCCGGTGTTCGCATCCTCTGAAATGTTGGCGGGGCATCGCGGCCGGACGGCGCCGACATCCCCGGTACCACCGCACGTACGCAGCCTGCGCTTCATCGGCGCTGCTGAATAATTCACAAATACCACTGGACGAGTGGCTGTTTTCCTTTCATTCACGCCGCGGAAGCTTATGCATGCCGTTGAATTAAAGGGGGACAGATGTTTTCACCTCCTCCGTAGCGTTTTGGTTCGGCTCGGCGCTAATCCGGGAATAATTTCCCCATTCAGGACGCCTGACAACCAAACCAGTGTCTTGCAGATTATAGATGATGGCTTCCTGTGATTTATAAAAAGGCATCGACATGGGCTGCTTGTTCCGAGAAAGACCGGCCGTGTTTTGCGTGATTTTATCCGGCTTCACTTTGACATCTCCGGCTTGTTCCACTAGTTCCAGCTCCTTTCGTTACCGTTAATCCAGTTTATGCGCGTTTTATGTATTTGTAAGAAGCACAGGATGATTTAAAATTGCCCTCTCTGATAATATATATTTAAAGCCGTAAGGCTTCATTTGGAGACATCAGCCGGTTGTCATGAAAGGAAAATAAGGGTGCAAAAACCTTATTTTTTATCTGCCAATATTGCCTTTTAATGAACTCAGTCGATTGCACAATATGTGTGAGGTCATGTCCAAAAAAAAAAAAAAAGTTAACAAAAGGCAGCAGTGTAGTCAGGTGTAGTTGGGCTGTTCAGAATTTGTTAGGGTTTGAATTTCCCTCAGGCAAACCAGACACCTCCTGTAATGAGCCGCCTGGGACGCTGGTTTCTTCGTTTCTTTCCGTATTGACGTTAGTCGCGTTCTGCGCCTCGCGGTCACTGTCTGCTGGAATGTAACGAAACACCGGCTCGGAGTAACGGTAGCGGAACCGGAGCTCTTTAGTCCTGCCTTCTTCCTAGCCGTGGAAGAGCGCCAGAGGTGGCTGGAGCGCGGCGCGGCGTTTTGCGCGGTCAGCGGCGTTCCGTGCACGGGAGCGTGCCGGCCAGCGGGCGGAGGGCCTGGAGCTCCGGTGCCCTGGCGAGACGAGGGGACACGACGCCGCGACCGAGATGCCCGTCCGCAACCTTCCTGCGGTGCGGAAGTGACACTGCTTAATCCGGAAAGTCTCCTACTTCCCCGTCGGGTGGTTGACGAAATCCCTGCCCTTTTTTCGTCCGGGATGCGGATCACCTTGGAGGACGCGGAGCAAAGTGGCCGGGTGTCAACTTTGCCTGCGTGATGCGTTTAAACATGAATTACGGAACCCTCTGCATATGGAGACAGGGTTTAGTTACTTTGTTCTCGGAGTAACTACAAAAAAAGTATAGCTGCTTCCAGGGTTTACAGCTTTGGTGTGAGAAGGGGCACTGCTTTCTGGAAAGCCTGTACACACTAAGCCATTAGGATGTAGGCATAATTAGGACATGCTGACCCTGAGTTTTGAACTCATCTTAATAGTATAGTTGAATGCTCAGTGGTATAGTTGAGTATTTTTGGTAGTATGGTTCAGCGCTCTGTAGTATAGTCAAGTTTTTTTTTTTTTTTTTTTTTTTGTGATTGCTGGTTATTAGGTGCTGCCACCTAAAATTCTGATCACCCAGTAACTGTCCCCCCCCCATGCCTTTCTTCCCCCACCCAGGATAGCACCAGTTGGCCCCAGTTAGTCTCCCGTGCCTGGCCGTCATCATGAGCATCATTCAAGACAAGATCGGAAACGAGTTCCTGCGCAACGGCGCCATGGAGCCCAACTTTGCGCAGGGCATGATCATGTTCAGCCACCTGCCGCCTGTCACCAGCTTCACGCGGCTGGCCGCGCAGTCCGGCGTGCACGAGCTGCAGCCGCCCGAGATGGTGCTGAAGAAGGAGCGCGACTCGCCCGACGGGGTCGCCGGGGTCGACTACGCACACGCCGCCGGCATCAAGCAGGAGAAACTGACTGAGCATGATTTCCGTCTGCCGCTGTACCCGGGGGGCGTGGCCAAGGGCGGGGAGCTGCTAGAGGTGTCGCTTGGCAACCACCAGAGCTTGCTGGTGCACGACCTCAGCCTGGGAAACGTAAGACCTGCTGACAGGACCTGGGGAAGGGGGGGGGTGTCACTCCTCCGAGTGATGCAGTTTGGGTGGGGGCCAGTGTACTCGTAGTGTGTCAGTGCTGGATCACGTAAAGAAGTTAAAAAAAAATTGGGGGTCAGCTCATATTTGTCAGTTAAGACTCCTGTTCCTCTGCTCAGAAGGTTGTCTGTTCCAATCCCAGTTCGGCAGAGTGAATCACCATTGGGTCCCTGGTCGGGGCCCTTAACCCCCAGTTGCTTGAGGGACTATGTGGCCCTCCTTCCAAAATTTGGATAAAGGCATCTGCTAAATATTCAATGGAAGCTTAACACAGTTGCATGCCGTTGAATTGAAGTATTCATCGGGGGGGGCTAATAGGGTTTAATGGGGGGGGCAGTAATGCGGGTGCGGTTTTCCTTGTGGAGCGCAGACCGCTCTAGCTGTGGGGGGGTCACTGTATAAGCAGTGCACTGCTGTCCAGCCACTTCTGCAATAGCCCCCCCCCCCCCACACAGTTGGACACTTAATGGTTGCATAATCCTGCCAGAGGTCAGGAACGTGACACATCTCCACCCCGGGGTCATTGTGGGTATGTCCCGCCCCGTGGCACCCGATGCTCTCTGGTCGGTCCGTTCGACATCCCGTGCAGTCGTCAGCCCCGTGGTTCAGATAATACCCAGGCCTCGGTCGGTCACGGGTGCTTGGCGGGCGGGCGAAGAAGCTGGTAATAATCCCTGGAGTTTACAGCACATTGGCATGCGGTGCCTTACGCAGTGGGCTCGGGGTGCACTGGTGGGGTTTAATTTTAAATACACAACTTTATGACCTGCTATATTTGATCAGAAGGAGTACAGCCCCAAATTTATACAGATTTCTGTCATAAAAAAACCTTTTTATTTTGAAGGTATAATATTAAGATTTAAGATTCATTTCTTTTCCATTGCTTGCCTAAAAGCTTTTTGATTTGGATCAACACCTGGACCCCTTTCTGTCTCAGGAGTCCAGTTTATTGGGTCAGTCTGGTCACTTAAGAATCTTCGAAAATTTGGTTCTGTTGTATGTATAATGTTTAAGGATTGGCTCATATTTAATTAGGTCTGAATCTGATTGGACGTGTGCATGCAGGATGCACGTGTCTGCTAAGCGTGTGTTTAATTCCGTTCTGTCAGCACAACAGGCTCGGGGCCCAGTCGTCCCAGCACGCTGGCCGTCCTCCAAGGACACTTGGCATTGGCCGTGTCTCCCCCGGGCGTCAGAACACGCCTCGGCCGCGTACCGAACACCGTAACCTCGGTTGTAACCGTAACCCTGGGCGCCGTAAGCTCGCCGCCGGCACGCGGGCGGTCACCCGGATAAACGATGATTTATAAAGTTATTTTTTAAGGTGGTTTGCACAGCTATGTCCAGCCACTCCCGCGTGTATATATCCTCGAGCGCTTTGACTCTTCGGGCCTCTGTCGGCTGTAACGTCAGCATTAACCCCGGGGTTACAGTGTGTGAGGGGGTGTGCACTGGGCCCCCCCCCCAATATGACAGCTCCATGTCTGACCATGTTTTCCACCACCCTCCTCCCTTAATGTAAACCCTGCTCCGTGCTCCGTGCGGCCTGCTCAGCAAATCTGGTACCTCCCCACAATTTGTGGATTATTGACATTAATTGCAAACTGGCTTAAGTGGCTCTGTAGTGACTTTTTCAGTGTGTACCCCATGAACAGCGAACCCTCGGCCCTGAGTCTTCAGCATGCTGTGTTCCCCCCACCCCCGCTTCCCTGCAGCTGTCCGGTAGGCTGATAAAAGAGTCGTCCGCAAGAAGGGGCCGGAAGTCCAATGGGGACGGACACGAAGGAAAGCCGAGGAAGAAGCGTGGCGGTGACTCCAAGGTGCGGACGCTCCGGCGGGGCTCATAGGGGCAGCGCCCCCGTGTGTTCACTTTGTGAAATGACTGTTGAGCGTATTGAAATTGCTGCCGTTGGTGTTTCTGGGTGCCGGGAGGGATTGATGCCGTAAATGTTGGTCGGCAGATGGTAGCATAACTTGTTACCGGAAGGTTGCTGGTTCAGCTCCCGAGAGGGACCCTGAAAGATGCCTGACGTTTAGTGATCACTGTCTCCCTGTGTATTTAAAAATTCATAAAAGCCTCTGTTATGTTGCATGACTCTGACCTTGTGAGTAATGGATGAACTCTGAACCCCTGACCTTTGACCCTATGTCCCCACAGACCCTCATGCTGAATGGTGAAGGGGACTGCCTGTCTCCTAGCTCCAAGCCCCACATCTGCGAGCACTGCAATGCTGCTTTCCGCAGCTCCTACCACCTGCGCAGACACGTGCTCATACACACGGGTATGGGCGGGGCCTGGGGGGGGTGGAGTGGGCATCTGTTTCCTCTTCTCTTGCACAGGGTCCTGTCAAATAGTGAGCATAACGGTCCCTTGGGAAAAGTGATGGATAGTTAGGGACCGTCACTATGTTTAAAAAAAATTGAATAACAAAGAAAAAAAAAGTATATTAATGAAAGCTAGCTAAAAAGCCAATGCTAATCGTAGCCACCTTACGCTCTCAGTCAAAGGCAAACACTTGCATTTCCAGTCCACTGCAAAGGCACCATTCGAGTCCAAGTTCTCTGCTTGACTAATGAGTTCCGATAATTAGAGGCCGGCCCACACGCCGGCAGGGGCGGGGGCCCGGCGCCGGCCATACGGAAGGCAGCCGCGAGCGTGCCAGCGCGGTGACTTTCACGCCGCTCGTTAACACTGTGGCTGAGCGACAGCCAGACACTCGCCTCGCTCTCCGAGGCCCGTATTATTTTTCAGCTAATTCTCTAACCGCTTCATTTGCTCTCGGAGCGGCTCGGGGGAGAGCAGACGCCTCCGGACGTTCCTTTGTTATGCGGTCGGGCCGGCACGTAATGTGATATCAGGGCCGTTCGAGACAGTGCCCCAATAAACCTTTAATCTCGATTGGTGTTTTAGTATTCAATCTTCAGTGAACTATAGAGAGTTAAGGGATGTTTTAAATCGAACATAGTGCCGCAGTGCCAGGTGTAAAAGAGCCTTATCTGAAATTCCTCCTGCATCTCAGTGAAAGATTGTTATATTGAAATTGTTCATTTCTTGTTTTGGGTGGATTATTATTATTATTTCTTCCTTTTTGTGGTTATGTACCTTAAATTGCATGTTTTTTCCCCCCTACTTTATGGTTGAAACGATTGAGGTTTTGTGAACGCCCCCCCTGAATTACTTAAACCTCTCCGAGAAGGACGACGACGACGAAGGATTCTCCCGTCGTACCCATCATAAAGACGCCTTATGTGTTGCCTCTCAAACGCTCACCTGTTTTATTTGTATACTTGTGCGGAGAGATTTTTTGCGAACTGTCACTGAAGCGCAGACTTCTGTAGGTGTTCTGTAGCTCTAGTAACTGCTGAGTGTTTATATTTAGCTTCATTGGCTTGTCTGCCGTCGTGGTTGCGTGGGTCGGAGTCGGTTGGCGTGGAGTTGGCGGGCTTCTCTGTCAGGACATGGCGCTGATCTGTCCCTTCCGCTGTAGGGGAGCGTCCTTTCAGATGCAGTCAGTGCAACATGAGCTTCATCCAGAAGTACCTCCTTCAGAGACATG
>JABJVO010000116.1:839202-864224 GCA_026770805.1 Boulengeromyrus knoepffleri
AACTGTCCTAGCAGTGCACTTCACACCTGCACTTAATGTTTCCCATTCCTTTTGAAGGTCACTCGATGTCATCTTACAAATCATGAGAAATTGATGGATAAGTTGACGGTCATCTCTGGCATTAGAGAATTGCTTCCTCCCTCTACCTGGCTGGTTTCTGGTCGTTCCCAGTGTCTCCTGCTTCACCTGGTTCATGTGCATTGCTGTCTTAGAACCGTGGAAGCAACCTGCTGCTCAGTGTATCCTTCTGCCAGCAGAACCAGGATTAAACTGGGATTTAAAAATGCAGATTTTTATTAAAACATAGAGTGGTCTCAATTTTTTCCAGAGCTGTATGTGATTACTTCTCCAAGTGTGCTTTGGCAATACTGTTTCTTATGGTCTTCTTATGGTCTTGAACTGAATTGAATATCTATGTTCAAGAAGGCTATATAGGTTTGTAAAACTGGAGCTTTTCATCTGGGTATGCGCCACTTCCAACTATTTTCTGCACTGTGTAGCGCTTCATTAGTGCCCTGTCCTTCGGATGTTGCAAGTTAAGTTCCACTCGGTTCCACAGTCTGTGTGTTGATTTGCTGCAATGGCTCCTTTTTCCTTCGACAGATGAGCCCTCCTCCCGTTTTCATTGTGAAAATACTCCGGGCTATGCTTAAAAATACTCAGGGCTATGCTTAAAAATACTCAAATCTAAACCTCTGAGTGATCGGGACCTAAAGATGCCAAAGGTCTTGTCCTTGTTTGGGGCAATAGTATGTTGAAGGCCGTAGGGGTTTGGAGATTTTGGGCCCACCAGCGAATCCAGTTATATTCCAAATTTCTTAGGGACACAGATGGGATCGTCCTAAATTTCTCCCCCTTTATGGTCCCCATGGACAACTACATCCCATTGATACGTCTTGAGACTACCAGTAAGGAAACCGTAGTTAATGGTGCCTGTGTGGCGCTGATCACCCCCTACTGGTGAGCAGCACCTTCTCAACGGTGTGTGGCGTGATATTGGCTCGTGTTGTCAGTTATTGTTCCAATCAGCGTATTGGTTTCCGGAATATGCCGTGCCATCCGCTGCCCGAATGAGGAACTGGACCGGCGGCCATGCAGAACGGAGGACCACACGTCGGCAGTAATATCCAGTTTGCTTAATGTTTGGATGACCTGGTGTTACTGGCTCTGCAGGTGTCCTGTCAAACGGGAAAGCAGGAGAGGCTCAGAGGTTGATAATTGCCACCAAAATCACATTTATAGATTATAAGTTTCTCTCACATTGCAAATAGACCTCTTAAGGCCAGACAGTCTTATATGGAGAATCCTTAATGTCTTTTTTATGCTTATGAATGATCTGTCCCACATGGAATGGATCTCTTTAAGGGAGCATCTCATGTATGGTTAAGCCTCTCTGCCAGTGACCAGAAGGTTGTAGGTTTGAACCCTTAACTCCCAGCTCCAGGGGTGTCTGAAGGTGGCTGCCCCCTCACTGGAGCACCCCCCCCCCCAGCTTGATTTCACCACTATGGAGAACAAGATGGGGCAAAAATTAGAATTTCCCCCTGGGGAAATATCAGTCTCAAGATGAATTCCACAGAAGAAGGAATCTTTTCCTTCAAGACATACAATTTAAACCATATATGTTAAAATGCACAATGGCTAATTCATTGACGTCATTCTGACATTAGCAGGGCCAGTGAGTGTGACGGCAGTTGTGTTTTTTGTGGAAAGCTAATGGGTTCATTATAACACCCAGGGCTCCTCCTGACCGAGTGGTTGGAAGACGGAAGAACTTAAACTTCATTCTGTCCATGGCACTTTTTAAACCTCATGATGATGATTTTTCCCTCTTTCTATCTTTAATATTTCTGGTATGTGCTCTTAGAATATGTTTGTATTTGTTTTAGTGATTAGTCTGACAAAGAAAAAGAACTCTGCCTTCGACTTTTACTAGACATATTCACCGTTATCTACTGACAGTAACATCACTTGTTACCCCAGTACTTTGAGCACATATCTTTCCCCCACCTAAATGATATCGCGTTATAAATCTCCTTGTCTGTGAGACGGGCGCAGAAGTCCCACCCAGGGAGGCGTGTCGTCTCGTGCGCCTTCACCCCTCTCTAAAGCCTTTACTTTGGGACACCTGGGTCATATTTGCACTGAGAAGACGTCGGGAATAGCGGCGTTTAGGCGGCGATGCTAAATCTGTGAGGGGAAAGAACCGATAAACACAGACTGGGAAGCTGCCTTATCCTTCACCGTTTTATTTTGGCAAGAGAACATATTTCTGTTTGCGAAGATGTTTTCGCGCCTGTTAACCGTCACTTCGTTTATTATAACGATTGCATCCGGTAAGTGATAGCCGAGGACCTTTTGGTTCAGCAAGTTCAAAATTATTTCTGTTTGAATACAGCGTAATCAATAATAATTTGATATCTATTTATATACTCCAATTATGATATTGATTTCAGCTCCTGTATTATGGATCTCGATTATTAATTGCCGTTTTTTTACAACAAGCAAAACTTGAATTAATATTGTATGTCTAGTCAGGGTATGACTAATGTGACCAGTCTATTTCCATAACCAGCGTTTGGTTAAAAATAGTAGTTTACATGGCGACGGCATTTTTGAATACACTAATCGATCGATTTTGAAAGCAACTGGCTTTTCTATGCATTTATGCCACTAAAACAACATGGGGGAAAAGCAGCAGAAAAAATAACAGAAAATGTCATATACTGAATTAGGTGAACATAATCTCTTTGGTAAATCCTGTAGGATTCAGTTGATGCGAATTCTACATGTTATGGTACTAAGTACTTAGACTGTAATACTCAGTCTGTTATTCCTGCGAGACGGCATTGTGGTGGGCAAATTATCTGAAGATTACCCATAGGGATTTTCTCCCAAAAAATATCTTAATTGGGTTCTTTTGCCGTTGAATTTAAATGGGATATTTTATAAGAATTGGTAGGCCTATAGACAGTAAAGTTAACTTTACTGTCTATAACTGTACGGTGTCCTTGAGTGTCTAGAAAGGCGCCTATAAATAAAATGTATTATTATTATTATTATTATTATTATTTATTATTAACTTATTTTCGAGTTATTTCAAAAAGAATAAACCTATGACGAGGCCAGTGCAGAAGGTTCTGGAGAAAATACGTGTAAAAGGTGAGATTTGTTGCTATAGGGATTAAAAGCGCTAAAATTACCGGTTGAATTGGTAATCTTAAAAGAGAAAATGGCGAAATGTAAAGTCTTCATCCTTCTGCGGGATGAACGGTAACTGTCCCGTGTTCTGCTCACATGTTCTGTATAGTCATTATATTATGAAATACACCATAGTCCATATTCAAGGTGAAGATGGATCACCATTCTTCTCATGGCTACTACAGGCGAATAGCAGCTCGCTTGGGTTATACAGGTAGGCTGGGAGGATAAGTCTGATTTTAGGTAGGGTTGATGAGTCTGTAACGATACTTTCTTAAGCCTATCGTATTTTGAGGCTATACGTTTTGCACCGGTTTCCAACATTAGATCAGAGCGGTCACTTTTAAAAAGTAATTAAATTAATGGAAATGTTTGTCCGCCCCCCATCAGAATTCCGTTTTACCTTTTTATGTTTTAGTTAGTATACAAAACGGGCAATTTTTCTGCTTGAACTGATGCCTCGTTTATGTGTTAAAAATAACACTATGCAGGTGTTCCGAAGGAACTTTTTTTTTAAATCTATGCCTCACTCTGAGCAATGCAGAGGCCGCCCCGAGTCCGCAGATGGGTGACGCGGCGGGGGGGCAGGCCCCACCTCACCCGTGACTCACCGGACCCTGTCGCTCGGTTGGCCGCCTGTGAGTCACTGGCCAGAGGGGGGCCCGGCCAGTTTCGGTCAGCAGCCCTCCCAGAACACCCTTGTCATGAGACTGGCAGCCAAAGTGACACCTTGTTGGCTCCCAGTAAGCGGTGAGACTGTCTGGTTGGGGAAACCTAAAAGTGAGTTCAGAAGCTCCTCCTCCATCATTTGGTTTATTTCATAATCCCTTTTGAGCCTAATGCCAAGCATCCAGTTGAGACTGTATCTAAAGACACGACGTGAAAGTCTCTCTCTAATCCTAACATTGTATGTAGAAGACGCTTTTATCCAGAGCGACATGCATTTTTTGGGATAGTCTCTGGAGCAATTAAGGGTTACGAGCTTTTTGAGATAATCAGTCTGCCAACAGTGGGATTTGAACTTGCAACCTTTCGCTCTGAGACACAGAGTCCTAATAGTCTGAGGCACACACCGGCTGCTGTTGTGATGGCTGTGGACGGTCCCCGACTGGATGATTGGGAACAAGGGCGCATTCTAAGTGAACCACTTAAAGCCCCCCCCCCCCATGCGTTTGTTATTTCACCAGATGATTGTTACTTCACCCAGATCTTTTAAATTTAGACCCATGTGATCCCGGAAGCAGAGAGGCTTCTGTCTACTTAGTAGATGAGGATGTTCTGAGGTTTAAAAAATAAACCTGTCCGTCAAGCCTCCCTCCAACATGGATGGTGCTTTAGATCAGCCTGGGCCAATAGGGAAAGGAGGGCCCGCCCACACATTAGCATAATTCCCGCTAATTCTCTTAATCGGGTCCATATTACCAGGGCCCGCATAAGCGCTCCATGGCGTTATGGTGTCTGTTTCTCTGAGTGGTGCTGTTCCGTTCTTGGCCACCCTTCCTCCTGTCTTGTGGGATTACGGTTGTAATCTTGTCCGGTAGATGAAAAGCACTCTCTCGGCCGGGTTTAAAAAGGATATTATTCTACAGGCTTGGGGAACAGCAGATACCCCTGGGTATAGTTGACCATATGTTTCCTGGGTATATATCCCCCCTCCCCTGGGGAAAGATGAGGGATGAGTAGCTTTGTCACTATGTGGGCCTGTCCATGTGAGACCTTTAGGTCTTGGTCTACAGCCAGGTCACCTGAAGATGTCTGGGGCTAGCGATCAGATATTGTCTTTGCAATTTTGTCCATTTATCGTTATGAGAGAAGACAGTTTCCATTTGATCAGAGGTGCTATCTCGATATGCACATTCTCCCTGGATCCGGAAGCAAAGCTTGCCAACTCAATTTCCTGGGCAGTTGAGAAAAGAATGTGGAGTTCTTTACAGCTTTGAAGTCATATTTCTAGGTGTGCAGACCAACAAACGTCTGCCCTGGAAATTGCGCTGGGAAGAGTTTTGACTATAGATGTTGTTTAGTTATTAAATCAGCTCTCAGAGGTCGCCGGTAAGAGTCCCTCACAGACAGGATGTCCGGGCTGAGCTGAGCAGGGTATCCAACTTCCATGCCTTTAGGTAGCAACAAGAATTAATTCTCTGTCTTAATTAACAGAGAATTAGCGGCAAGGAGGATTGCTGTAATGGCAGGTAAGGAGCTCATTTTAAACATGGTCAAACAAGGACGTACCTCACAGCGAGCGGTATTACTGTATTAGTTCTTTTAAATAAAAGAGACCAAGGTCATTTTTTGGACTCTGCTGCCCTTCATGGGTGTCACAACCATAAAAACTGCACCTCTTGGCTCTCTCTGGAATATTGTGCAGACGGGACCTGTAGTAATTCTTGGATTTTTAAGGTGAGGAGTATTACAGTAGCCATGATTCATATAGAGGGACCAACGTTAGCATTAGCCAATGATATGTTTTGAATTTGTGAGTGACAGGGGAGGGAGCACTCTGGGGTCCAATCAGCTTTCAGCTGCGGCCATCTATACACCTCTGGGTGGGACTGTTTTCTGATAATATTGTGCAGGGATCCCAGTCTTCTGTGGTCTTAGGGGTTGGGCAAGGAGCGACGGTTTCCTATTGGATTTACTTGAATGGGTGACGTGGGGTGACCTGTGAACTCGAACCACGGTAAACACCTGTGTTTGACTTCTTTTGATTCTGCCCCTAATGGAAATCAGCAGTACTGCAAGTTCCACCAATGGACACTGTCTTTAAGAGATGAGGACTGTGTCGTGTATTTGTAATATTGCTTTTACTAGAACCAGGCCATAAATATATCGATCCGGGTTACTTGATAGTTAAAACTAATCATCAATGTGTCTTAAGGGATGCTGCCTAGCATTGCTGACAGTAATGTTCGAATACGACTGCGCCGTTGAAATGTGCTCATCGTGTGGGAGTCAGCATGTTATCGCCCCTTGTCCTCGCATATGTTAATCGGGGTTTTCTCCCACACTGCACATCAGGCAGAACTATTTCAGGAATGTCCTCTAATCCCCTTTAAGATAGACGTAACTCCAAAGAAGGGTTGTCATGTTCTGTACAGTCTTGGGCCCTCGTTTAAGACCACCCTCTGGCTCAGCCACCCCCGCACTCTCATAGGTATGTATTCCCCCCCCCCCTGGGATTTGTTGGCCAGAGACATCAGCATCACGGGGTTGAAGGATACTGGTCCCTGTGGGCCTGTGGGTTCAGTCCCAACCTAGAGCTCTCAGTATTCGATGACTGTTGTGATCAGTTTAGAAATGATTATGTGATTTTCTGTTTGTGAAGAAACTAACGTTTAACATAATTTAAAAGTTCCTGAAAACATGTCTTATAGATCTGTTAAACTTAATGAGGCTCTTTCTGTCAACATAATGTAATGTCCTTTTTTCCAGCATCAGAATTTATCAGACATTTTTCTTTCAGCAGCTGATAACCTTAAACAACTTTGCGAAACACAATGGGCTTTGTATCGCTGCTGTCATCTGGTTCACGTATGTGATGTGCTTTTTAGAAATGAACAATTTAACAATTATCCAAGATAAGAAATTACAGAACTAATTCTGCTACAATCTGTCACGGGGGGGGGAAGCCAACCTGTGTGAATCCGATTTGTTGTATTACTCTTTCGATCGTTGTAGAAGGAACATGAGCCGAAAAGATTAAAGGTCCACGTCACCCACATCAGCTGAGCTGCTGCAGAAGTTTGGCCTGTGACGCTTATAATGACTGTACATTGTACATTAGCTGAGAGGCAGCTAGGAAGGTAACAGGGCTGAACATACTGTGACAGAACACGTTGTCATGTGGAACTGAGTTGCCGTGGTGATGCAGAGAGAGAGTGAAGTTAAGGAAATGCTTGTGTACCCGGTTCAACTGAGGTCCGATCGCCCACAGTCCCGGTGCATCTGTCCCGGATTTGGTTCTCTGTGACGTGCTTTGTCCATGAACCACAAAGGGGTTTCTACCCTATGGTAGGTCCACTAATCATTGAATCAGGTGGTGTGAAGACACTGCATCCACTGGTTCCTATAAAGGAGGGTTAGGGTGAAGCTACTGGGACCAGGTCTACTGGTCCCTGAAACAGGCATTGGAACAGATGGTCTGATCTATAATGTAGATGTGTTTTTTTGTAACCGTTTGGGTGGTATGTGGCTTAGTGGTCTGGAATGCTGTGTCCCTGTTCGGCAGGTTGCTGGTTCGAATCCCAGAGTGGTTTTACTGTTGGAACCCTCAGCAAGACCTTTACCCACCCAGTTTAGCACCTTCAGCACCCAGTTTTCTCCATAATATACCTCCTGGATAAAGCCTCCCGCTAAATAATAATGTATTGATTATTGTGACATTGAGTCTGCTGGGATTTTCAGTATGACTGAGATTTAAGCAAAACACAATAGAGGAAGGAGGGGAAGGTCGACTGAAAGTTGTTCCGTCGTCACGTCGAGGCCGATAGCACCGGTGTCGCTTCCTCAGCAATCATCGGGCTGCTGAGCACTCAGGTGTGTTGTGGTGCTGTTTCCATGGTGACCGCAGCAAGGCTTCGGCGCAGTCGAATGGTTTTTTGGCAGCTGAGTGGTGTGTTACGAGACGGGCTCTCCCAGGTGTGGTGTATTTCATAGAGCCTAAGGGTGTCGTCTTTCTAGACTAGGAAGACGCAAATTGTTCACTGGGCCAGATTGAGTAAGTTCAGGTTCTTCCATTTTTTTTCAGAGGAGACCAGAACTCATACATGTCAGGAGTCATAAAAAGACGTGGCTTGAAAATATATAGTTTGTTTTTGGAAACTGACAAACCCCTCCCTCAAACCCCCAACATCTGCAGCCATAACACCTAATCTAATCTATGCCCCCCAAAGTGACATGCATGGACATTCCGAGATGAAATGGGGGGGGCCTGGTCCACTGGTATATTTTGCCTGCGCCCATAATTAAGAAGCTCTCTGGGGCCTCTTTGCCGGGGGTGGGAAGTGACAGAGGCGTCTCGCTGGCCTCTTACTTAATGGAATTCCAAAATGCTGCATTTTTTTTGTTGGGAAATCGCTAATAAATGTGACGATGGCCCTCGATCGCTCCCTAGCCGGACAGACCCTCGATGCTGCAGTACCTGTACGGAACAATAGCTGGAGGCTAAACGTGACCAAATGCGGGACTAGTGAAGGAAGTAAAGCAAAGAGCCTCTCAGACCCCTACCGTGTTTCCCAACCCAGTCCACGTTTTTGCTTCCTCTCAGCTCCTGGCGCACCTGTACCAGGTATCCGGTGTTCCTGATTGGCTGGGAGCTGGGAGGAAGCCAAAACGTGGACTGTCTGGGGTTCCCCGAGGACTGGGTTGGGAAACATTGTACTAATACACTTTTGGCTACTTTAAGCCAGTGTTTCTCAACCCGGTCCATGTTCCCAGACAGTCCATGTTTTTGCTCAAGCAGGAAAGCTGGAGGAGCAGACGCTAAAGGAGTCCCAGAGGAGTTTTCTCGCTACTGTTTGTAGAGAGACAGATCACCGGGGTTCGGTGTGACACTGGTGGGGCTCCTGGTACTGCCTTTTCCAAAGCTGGGGGTGTCTCGACAAGCCGGGGGGGGCACAGTCTTGAACTTCACGTCACCCTTATTTTCGGTCTGGATCTGTTCTCTGGCCTTTAAGCACCCTGGATTAACAGAAAACACTCTGTTGTGAATCTGTAGTAATTCAGCAGGATCCACTTTGCTGTAGGAGTTTTGACCTTGAATGCTAACTCTCGTACTGCAATGAAAAAAGTTTTTATCTTCATAGTAACCATGCTCTGCTTTTTTGTATATTACTGAATATTTTGCTTCCCATAGTGTGCAATAGAAAAGCTATAACTCTGAACTCTTTTTTTTTTTTCCCCTGTTGTTTTCAAAACTTCCATTTTCCTGCGGCGCTGCTCAATTTAGTATCGATTAGCAACCTATTAATTTATCAAGTGAAGGAATCACATGGGCAAGCAGAAACGTAGCAGATTGTGATGGTGTTCTGCACAGGTGCCATTTCCGTCTATCAGTCTAGCGTCGTCGTCAAGCGAGAAGTCGCTGCCTTTTTCCCTTTTAATCTCAGTGCCCAATTTTGGCCTGTTTTTCTGTAATAGCTTCATTGTGGTCCTCATGACGGTGAGGTCACGTCGACAATGCCGTACCTTGGCCGTCTTTAGCGGTAAGCTACTTGGCTAGGATGGCTTAGCCGGTGGTTTTCAATCAAAGGTTTGTTACCCAGCTCGATCTGCGGCTGCTTAAGTTTGACCCAATTCCCCTGATGAGACGGCTCAGGGCCGTAGTTCAGCCTGGTCTAACTGGACCATACGTGGTTATTAATCAGTCATTGTATATCTATGTTATCCTTTCCCTCCTGAAAATGCAGGGTTGGGTAATTCAGATCCAGAGAGTAAAAGTCCAGACTAGGATTTTGTTTCAACCAACTAGCTGAGTACTCTGTGACTCTTTATGCTCAACTGATTGGTCGAAACAAAATCCCGGTCTGGACTTTTACTACCTGGACCTGAATTACCCAACTTTGTGAAAATGCCCTAGATAGGTAAACTTGCTTTTTCTTATTTCCATACACTTTTCCATTGCATTGTTCACTAATTATAGGCTTAAGGTTTGTGTTCTATAGTCCCAAGCCTACAGAATATTGACAGATGTACTTTTTGTGTTTCTCCATATTGCATGTTTACTCTTAGAGGTTAAATGTTTGAAGTTTTTTTATTATTATTTTTTTTTTAAAGAACTTTATTGCCATTGACAAACATTAGCAGGCAATCTTAGCAGTATAAAACAAAATCAATCGCCCTGAGACTCAGTCACTGGTTTAGCAGTCAGATTTCCAAAGCATTATATGCATGAAGAACCAAACCCTCAGATATTTCTTTTGCAGCATTTAGTCCTGTCGCTGAACCTGGTCACGGTGACAGTGTGTAATATAGTGATTTGAGTTGAAACAACCTCACTTCATACTTTCACAGAATGTGAGCATTTTCCTGTGTGACTTTGAGAGAGAGCCAAAAAAAAGGGTGAATTGAAGTTGGAGTTTCTGTGATAGGGGCTGGTTAATCTTATCTCAGGGCAGGGCTGGTGTGGGTGGTGGCTCCCTGTTAGCCTAGAGATCTGCCGTTGAACTGTGCGAACCCGACTGTGGCTGCGATGGGGGGTGGGGGGTTTCTGAGGAGGATCACGTCCTCTCTCTGGGGCCGGTGCATAAGCATTTCTAAACCCAATTTCGGATTGCTTCAGTCACTCTATTTTTTGGTCTGACCTCCCCATGTATTTTTCTAAATCCATTTACCAAATTCTGTCTGGAATTTTCTTACGCGTTTCATACAGATGTGTACAAAAATCAGCAAATTTTGAGCCCCCCCACCCCCCCGCTCCCCAAGGGGTTGAATTGTAGAATTACCCCAGGCCTGACATAGAACGCAGTCATTTGGATCCTCACTTTTGCCAGTAAGGAGTTTTCAGAAAGGATTCAAATCATCAAAGAGGAAACGGTTGCACACAAGTAGCCATTAATGTGTAGCATAAATCGGCTTGAAAGTACTGAGTATAGATTTGGAATTCCAGTGTGGTTTAAATCATTAGGTGACAAGGCCAGACAAAGACAGGGCAGGACCCCTGAAAAATTCAACCAAATACCCCCCCCCCCAAACCAAAGCTGCCACGCTCACACACTCATGGGCCCCCCCCTAGAGACTTTCCCTTTCCCGCCCTCATTGCCAGCCCCGTTAAAGCGATAGAACCCCAGCAGATGCTTTTTCCAGTATGGTTGTATATTTTCTCTTGGTTTTGTTTAGTTTTTAATGTTATCGCTTCTTATTACTCTCCATAGCTCCAATTACTACGGACATAAATGCGGCGATTTCCGTTACCGATCCAGCGGAATCGACTGTGCTGACAGACGCCGCTGTGCCGCCCGGGACACTTGGGCCACCCACCTCGGACACTTCTGCTCAGTTTTCCGTGCGGCCTGCCCAAGTCTCAGTGGACTCCGTTACCTCTGCTGCGCCCCCTGGCTACGGCACTATGGAAACAGGATTGACTGATGGGTACAGCCCTGTATCATCCTCGACAGTAACAGAAACTCACTCTGCTAGCCCTGTGACTCACTCTAATTGGGTCTCAATGGATGTGATCACAGAGTCTGAACATAGTTCTTTAGCATCCTCAGTATCACCAGGAAGTACCTCTTCCAGTCCTGTTAGTAGCACTGTTTGGGTCCCCATGGATGTGGTCACAACAGCTGTCTATGGCCCCGTAGTGTCTCCCACATCTCCAGAAAATAATGCCACTATAATTAAGAGTACCTCTGAGTATGTTGCTATAGAAACAACCACCGTCCGCATTAGTACAGCATCTCCTGTGTCTCCCGGCTTTGATTTGAATACCAGTACCCCTAAGGGTATGGCAAGTTCAGTCACTGTGGAAGAAATTACAGATCCTACTCATGACCACTTAGTTTCTAGCACCTCTTCAGAAAATGACACAGTTCCCACCAAGACACCCAAAAACGTCACAACAGATCCAGAACTTTCCTCTGGGTTCTTCTCAGCTTCCACATCTGAAAGTAACTTCAGCAACCCAGTCACTAATCACATTACTATGGAAACAACTACAGCCAATATCTCGATTGCACCTTCTACACCCGAAGAAACTTACTCCACCGCCGTGACAAATACAGCGTTAAACACCATGGAAACGATCACGGTCTCTCCACATAAGACTGTGTCTTTGTCGCCTGAAATGAACTCTGATGGTTATGGGAGAACTTCATTTCAGACCACCATGGAATCTGTTACAAGGTCCACAAATACAGCTGGCGTTTCCTTGACAAAAAATGACACAGTTCCCACCAAGACACCCAAAAGTGTCACAACAGATCCAGAACTTTCCTCTGGGTTCTTCTCAGCTTCCACATCTGAAAGTAACTTCAGCAACCCTGTCACTAATCACGTTACTATGGAAACAGCTACAGCCCATATCTCGATTGCACCTTCTACACTCAAAGAAACTTACTCCACCGCCGTGACAAATACAGCGTTAAACACCATGGAAACGATCACGGTCTCTCCACATAAGACTGTGTCTTTGTCGCCTGAAATGAACTCTGATGGTTATGGGAGAACTTCATTTCAGACCACCATGGAAGCTGTTCCAAGGTCCACAAATACAGCTGGCGTTTCCTTGACAAAAAATGAATCTACTACATCTTATCAGGTCACAACCGTGAATGTCACATCAACTATATATAACCCAGGAGTGTCCCAAACATCTCAAGAAGATGACCACAGCAGCACTGTTCCGTGTTCCACTCGGGTCACACAGCAAGAGGCCACAACTCTTGTTCATAACCACACATCTTCTACATCTCCAGAAAATCACTATGACACCAGTGTAGCAACTTCTCATCATATCACCATGAAAACTACTGTTGATATGCCTACATCAACTCCTACATCTCTAGAAAACTACTCTACCATCCCTGAAAGTAACCCCAATAATAATCTCACAGCATTTCCAACATCTGAAAATTATTTCTCCACACCAGCTTCAGATTATACTGCCTATATTCCTGTTGCATCCTCTGTAACTCCAGCAGCGGGCTTCTCTACCCCTGTTGGCACATCAACTGTAACAGTGACGACCTCTGTCTACGATCCCACCAAATCCACTACATCTCCCATTGATATCCACACAACCTTCCCTCAAGGTCCTGCTACAACTCCGGGACTAGAAAGCACTTCAGTTACCGAGTCACCGGGACAAGGCACCAGTGAGATGAGCACTAACCAGTCAACGAGTACCCCTGTAGATCAAACATCCATGGTCATGACAGAAATTTCAGTGACAACAGTAGCAGGTCCAACTGGTCCCCCTGCAGGTATGTCCTCCATGCCCAGTGCTTCCAGCTGGACATTGTGTATGTCTTGTCTGTCTTTGCAGTCTAGATGAAAATCATACTTTGAATCTTTCATTGCCTTTTGTTATGTGTCGTCTTAGGATATTCTAAGTTGTTTACTCATTATGTATTGCATTGCATGCTTTATCAGTATTGTACTACCTCTGTGGGTACCTGCGCATCCCGTTGCGCCACCTATTGCATTTTTATGTGTTTTTGTCTTGCACTCCCATGTCTCATCGCACTGTTGTTTGTCCTGTTGTCCCACCATGCCCCTGTCATGAGACTTTCGCTTATGGGAGTTTTACATACACAAAAGTGTTCTGAGGGCAGAATGAAAAATGATTGCTTCAGAGAGATAACCAATTAGGTTGTGGCAGAGGTGGGACCAACCAATCAGATGCATTGGTCCTGCAATCTAATCGGTTATCTGTCTGTACCAATCATTTTTCTTTCCGCCCTTAGAACAAGTTTGTGTAAATAAAACTTCGACCAGCACGAATTTCTCTGTGTTCCTCGAAACATCTGACAATAAAATTTGAAACGTTATTATTTGGACAGATGCCACCAGCACCATGGCTACTGTGATGAGCGATCAGTCCACCAGCTCTACAGTCCCCACGACCACGATGTCGGTGCCCATCACCAACACGGGCGTCCCAGAACAAAGCAGTAATAATCCGACTGTGCCGGTTACCGGGTCCACTACCGCACCAACCACCACCAGACTTCCTGTCAGACCTGGAGGTACGTGCCGTGTGGTTTTTACTGGGCCTCGAGCAAATAGAAAGTGCATCAAAGACGTGGAAAGAAGTCTCATCTAGTCAAGGACAGTGAGGTCGGTTGGAAGTGTAATGTGAAAGCTCACTTGAGAATTGCTGTCGAAGTTGGACCAAAATTGTCTCCTTGTAGGTCCCGGGAAGGACAACAATATGGGCCCCTCGGTCAAAAAAGAGTGAAGTTTTCACAGTGCATTCAGCGTTATATATACACCCGCATGGTTTTACTGTTGTGTTAGACTACCTGTGACTTATATGGGCCGTTAAGCAAACGAAAGCCGGAATGGTCTCTCAGGCTAGAGGCTCATGTTGCAGTTCCCACATGAGGGTTAGCTGCTGACTTTTAAGCCAGACTGGATTTCTGATGCATACCTAACTTAGCAGTTTTCATAATGGTTAGTACTCTCCATAATTAGCTATGCACTTCAATGTCTGATGACGATTGTCAGAGATTGGACACTTATATCCCCTTTCAATTTTATACAGTTGGATAAAGGGGTGTTACTAGAGATTTTGGGCCCCATGAAAGCATCTCATATTAGCCCCCCCAGGCCAGACCAATCCAATTATGTTCCAAATCTTGGAATCGCCCTCACTTTTGCCCCCTTTGGCGGCACCCTTGAGCTGGAAGTTTTACTGGAGCTTTTCAGGTTTAAGTGTCTGGTTCAAACATATAACAGCGAGACAGCATCTGAGATATGACAAGTCTGTCTTCCGTTGGACACAAACATGATGGGTTTTAAGGATCAGGATGGAGTGAGTGCACTGTAGGGCAGTAAAGGGCACAAGAGTCAGACTTTCAGACTAATGGTGTGTCGTCGTTCTTGGTTTTTTGCAGGTTTCTGTCCCTCGAATCCATGTCCGTTTAATAGCGTCTGTCTGGAGCTCATCACCAGCTTCAGCTGCCTCTGTCTGGCTGGGTCCTACTTCTCTGGGGGGCTCTGCATCCAAGGTAGTGGTCGGGCGATGAAATCTCTGGAGTGACCCTCTGTGACCCAATAGCAGACATCGCCGACACATCGCTCACAAGCTACTAGTATCTTGCAGGGAGCCATTGAGAAGCGTCTGTAACATGTTTTAGAAATAGGATCAATTATGTTCATTTTGTTCTTTTTTTTTATTTTGCTTGTACACATTTACGTTGGGGACATTTCATTTTGTCAATGACTGAGACAAAGTAAACTTGGCTGACTTAGTCGGCATCCTTATTAGTGCTCATATTTATTATAAGTACTTATATTTATTATAAATACTCGTGTTTGCTATAAGTACTCTTCCGAGACTACAGGTTTCATCATTGCCTCCCTCGCTCTGGTTGATTAAATCTTGCTTTGTATCAAACACATACTTCCCAAGGTTATTTTCTTTGCAGAAGTAGCTCTCACTGTAAATTGTAGACCCCTACTCTTTAACATACCTCCTTTTTGGGTCACCTTTATGGTTTATGCAAAGCTTTGATAGCCTTTGTTACACAGTAACCCCGCAGGCTATCGACGCGCTCCCGGCAATCTAAACAATGTACACAGTATGGAAATCTATGCGTTCATTACCGCTTTCAGTGTGAGTAATGAGGAACCATCATGCTATGTACACTAATCTTTACGATTCCCCTGATAAACATTAAACGAGTAAGACAGTAGCTGTAAGTGGTGGGGTAAGGTGGTGAAAACAGTGCATAATGGTGTTATGTTAATGTCTGTTGGTTAATTATTAGTTCCTGTGTAGATATCTTTGTTGCATTGGCCTGCTATTTGTAAATGCAGGTGCTTTCAGGCAGATATAATCCTTTTGTTGCAGCTAGAGTGTTTCCAGGAACGCTGTATATAAAAGCGTTGAAGTATCAGTCTGAAATGAGCAACAGGTCATCCCAGGCATTTCAGGAAATGGCGGCGACGATCTCACAAGAGGTGGGCGCTTTGGGAATCATTGTCGGAGTTACTTCGGACTATACGAGCAACTTAGCATTTTAAAATGGTGAATTTTTCTCCATCATTATTAGTTGGGGGAGGCTCTGATGGACCAGCCGGGGTATGTAAAAACCATTGTCCAGGAACTCAGGTGAGTGCTTGAAAAAAGATGTGAAGCTAATTTTATGGTTATTTTATTTATATATCGGGGCATGTGTTTATGTTAGCATAAACAGATATTCTGAGGATTTTTGATTTATGCCCCCAAAACAACACCATGATGAATCTTCTCCATAAGAGTTTTGTGTTCTTTTTGTCTCAGAGAAGGGAGCGTAGTGGCCTCAGTAGACAACATATTCAAGCTCGGCTCCAACGCCACCAAGCAGTCCACCATCGGCGCCATACATGCCGCCATCCAGGACTGTGCTGGGAATTGCGGCCTCCTGACCTGGGCGCATTTCAACGGTAGGCGGCCTTTTGGCGTTCGTGGTGGGATGCGCTTCTGGCTGCCCGGCTGGCATCTCCTCTCACAGAGGCTATGTGACCCCGTCAATAAAAGCATAGGCCTTCACAACATTAGCTTACATCTAAACCTTTGAGGTCCTAGTTAATAGTTTCGCTTTTCACCAGTCAGCCCTATATCACAGGGCTCCCTTTCTCCCAATGGCTGACTGATTTCATTACTACAAATCCATCCAATTCTATACCCGCTTGTCCTATGCGGGGTCACAGGGGGTCTGGGGCCTATCCCAGAAGTTACAGGTGCAAGGGAATAACCCAGGAGGGGGCGCCAACGTATCGCAGGACCCACTCGCACACCATTCACACACATTTACACCTATGGGCATTTTGGCAACTAATTAGCCTCAGCATGTTTTTTGGACAGTGGGGGGGAAATCGGAGAAGCCGGAGGAAACCCCACGACAACACAGGGAGAACATCCCTCCAACACATGGAACCAGTTCTGAGATTTAAACCCTGCCACAGCAACACTGTGCTGCCCCTAATTACCACAGTCAGGTTGCTTTATTATGCTGATTCCCCCCCTCCCTTCTCTCCCAGCCACAGACCTGTGCAAACAGGAGCCTGCCCCATGTGACCTCCAGACGACCAATTGCGTATTTCAGGACAATGGCACCGCCAAGTGCATCTGCAAAGAGGGCTACATCCCCTCCCTCTACTCCAACACCTCCTGTGCAGGTGACTCCTTCATACTGTCAGTCGTCCAATCGGTCAGTTTTGTAGCTGTTTCATTAGAGGACAAGTTACGAGCCCTTTTGATTCCACGACACTGATTCTTCAAGAGCAGAGCATATTCTGGGTTTGATGAGCAGAGCATACTCTGGGTTTTCTGAGTAAATAGATCTTAAGGCAATTAATGATTCAGTACATTTGCTCGGCATGTCCCAAGTGTCTGATTCTTTGGTTCTGTGAAATCAGAAGCAGAAATTTCATTTTGACTTGTTGCCTTGATTATTGACAAGTTCAGCCATTTTGAAAGCAGACATTTTTCGAAGCACTGTAACTCAGAAGGGCTTTGTGGACAGTGTGAGGAGACAGAGCCTCTATCTGGAGTGCGGGGGGGCAGATCCAGTTCTGGTGCTTGAGCCAGAGAAATGTTGAGAGTTTGGTCAATACCCAGTGATGTCACATCCCGTGATATCTCCAACTCGGGTTTATCTCCCTAGCATGCCTCAGCGGCGAGAGATCAGAAAACGGGAAGTGTGTTCCGTGAGTATATCAGTGTCTTTTTTTTCGGAAGATCTTTGTCACGTCATTGGAAAAACCCATGACCCAACCCTCTGATGCTGCGTTATCTCTTTGTGCCCCTGTTTGCAATGAATACTGCTCCTCCTAATTCTGTAAATTTGTAGCTTTATAAATTACATACGACATACTGTAATTTTGTCTACTAAATAGAATAATTACTCTGGGGCCATCACTTGAAGTATTTTAAACGAATAGCATTGCAGTAATAGTGATAATGAGGTTTAAACATTGGTTTTCTTATTGATTCTGTGAAAACGATGCTTTAGCGCCCTCTTGTGTTCTAATGTAGCTCTACAGGAATTAGAAGAGTTCAGACAAGTGAAGGATAAGCGCATCTGTATAACATACCCTGCTGTTGTTTTTCCTCTGTTCCCCCTTTAGGTGCCCATTTGGTTACGGTGGATTAAACTGCCATGACTGTAAGTTTCTGATTTCAACCAAATCTTTTAATACTGGAGTTTATATAAAATATTGTTGAAAGCCTGAAATGCTCTCATAATAGAGGGTTTGTTCATGGTACGGTGATGTGAAAAACAGAATGGTAAAATGGTAGATGAAGTGCTGTACTACACCTGGAATCTTAGCCTGATGACCACCAGTAAGATCTGGAAATCCGAAGTGTTTTGTTGACCATTTGATGAGGTGTTTCAAATCGGTGCTGACGCATGTTGATGATCGTCTTTCTGCAGCATATCTGCTGGCCATGGTGGTGATCTCCTGTGTGTTGGGCAGCCTGTTGCTCATTCTTATGCTGGCCTTCATCAGTTACTGTCTGAGGTGAGACTAAGCCCCAAGCCACCCTGTTCTCAGGTGATAGTCAAATGAAGTTTCATGAACCATTAGCTGTATTCTCTGACACCACTAGATGGCGCTCTCTGTTTAAAAAAAAAAAAAAAAAACGGCTCAATGCATGCCCCAAAGCAAAATAAAAGCACCATCAATAGATACAGAAAATGGTTCATAAAGCTTCATTTGACCATCACTTCTTTTCTCCTCAGCCCTCACAGTGCACCCTCATCTAAACACCAACCTCAGGGGCTAAAGGCCGTTCCCGAATCAGTTTATACACATTAGGGCTGTTTGCTTTAGGTCCTCAAGGGCCTATAGGCAACTGATCCACATGGACCATAGCGATGGAAGAAATGAAGCTGTAAAACCCAATTTGGGTTGAATTATCATGGGATGGGATCATTCATTGGCCAGATTGCCTGTTTCTCATTAGTTGCATCATCGGTTCCCATTGGGTTAAAACAGGCAGTGATTGACTGATGGTAATCCCACCCGCTATCAAGTCTAGAAGCTTGTGTCTCCCATCACTGCTGAACCATGCAGTTCAACACAGGGGAGCCAAGAGGTTTGTTTTCTAGGTTATTAGAGGTTTAATGAGCATGAGACAGCTTGCTGTGCTTTTGGCTTCCTGGAAGACAATGGCTGTGGCATTTATAAGCTAAGAGTTTGTCTAACATATGCAGTCCAACATGTTTTCACAAACCTCCTTGTAAACATGATCCAAGCCCTAAGGCAACAGATCCTTCATATTTCATACCCAAACCCTTCATCAGTTCTGTTGCACAATGCTTGGCCATCAGGAACGCATACTGCGGTTAGGTTTCACTTCCAGTGGATGTCTGGGGGTGTCACTTGGTCTGATTATGGCCTCTGCTTTTCAGAAGGTCACCGCCAAAGTCCAGTTACAACAGCCCTTACCTGTCTGATGAGATGAGCTCCGTGTGGCCGCAACAGGATGTCACACAAATCCCCCGGGCCAGCAGCATCTGGGACCCGACCCAAATAGAGATGATGGAGACCGTCAATGCTGACTCCCAGCTGGGTAGCAAGTTGCATGGAAATGGCGCGGTAAGGAGCTAGATCTTTGGGAATTGTCATTGAACATTGTTGATTAGAATAACTTTGCCTGCAGTACCTTTGCTTTCCCACTATGCTTTTGAGATGTTTGCCTGCCCATGCCTGATCAGTGGTGTCTTCTGAATGTCCAGAGATGTGTCTTTACACTGCTGCTAACTCTCTCCCTTGCCCTTCGCTTGCTTTGCCTCACCTGCTGTGCATTAATAATGTAACCCCCTACCAGCCCCTGCTGATGAAACTTTTAAAATTGCCTGGCTGTCCAAGAGAGTGGCTCTCCTCTGCCACCTACTGGTAACTTAGCAGACATAACACTAAAACTTTGCTTCTGAAAACCTTTTCATCTTGAAAGCCCCTTCTGAGATCTAGAGTCCTCTCTCCTCTCCTTTTAGACGGAGTCTTGCAGTGTTGTCCCCGAAGACATGAGGACCTTCAAAGGGAAAAACTCTTCAAGATACTCATACCTGATCCAAGGTCACCAAAATCCATACTTTATTGCAGATGAAATGAAAATAACCACATAGCTTTTTCTTTATTAATTTTTAAAACTCAGGAGGGGAATATTCAGATGGACACAGAATGACCTGCTTTTCCTCTCGCGCAACACCAAGACACATCCTCAAATGATATAATCAAGGCAGTAGATAGTGCGTGTAAAAACAGTAGCAGATGCATCAATGGTTTCTGTCCTAATCCAGCGAAACCCAGGAGTATTTGATGAACAACCTGGCTGGCTCCAATATTGATCCTTACTAACAGGTTACTCAGACTGAATGGCACCTGTTACCAGTGTGATTTAAGGGAACAGCTTGTAAACTGTGTAACCCATGAAGAATATTTTCGTCTCGAGCAATATGCACAGCTATTTTCGAGCCACCGTACAGTGCTGAGAATGCGATGAGATGCAATGCACAGTTTCAGCCAGAAGATGTCACCATTTTCACATTTTTTTTTTATTTCACCACACTGCTTTATGTCTGTGGGGGCGGTGGCCATATTTTTTTTACTAGTGCTTCTTATGTATAATTTGATTATGTCCGTTTGTTGTGTATGAATGACTGAATTCTTGCCGATAAGCAGGGAAGTAATTTAGCTGTTGTCGTGCATTTAGTTAATTGAATTTTCCGCCCTTTTGTGAGCGTGATGTCTCCGCTGACGGGGAGTCTTCTGGCTCTAAGCTGCTGCATTCCTCACCGGAGCTCTGGACCCACGGCTTTGTCCTCTGGGAGCTACTGATTAGCGTGTGCCTGTTATCGTGGTTTGCTTGAAAAAGCGTGGAGGAAACATTGAGCTTATCATAAAGTGTTTATTCTGGTTGTGCCAACTATGTATGTGTGCTTAGGGTCAAAGTCAATGTATGTGAGTTATTTTCGTATTTCTCCTGTACATAAGCACTGTTTGCTTAAGGCCTGAGATGTTGCTCTATTTTTTAAATGTACATAAACCTTTTTAAGTCGGGCAGGCCTTTTTTTTGGCAGAGTATGATGTTAGTGGATGAGGAAATAAATCAAGACAATTTGCAGCCGCCCCAGTGCCGTTATTTTCAATTCTGGTAATTGTTGCTTATGGAATGAGAACATGTCAACATGTGGTTATTATAATGAGAATCAGTGTTATGGCAGACAGCACAGGGATCAGTATAAAGGGCATTTGGTCTATATCACAGACTTTTGTTATTGTGTTGGTTAATAAGCCCTTTATTTTAGCTAAACCTAGGATAGCTATTATCAGGAGAAACACTGGAAGGGGCACTATATTCTAACCTCGCTTGTAATCAGACTTCAGAGCCATTAACGTACTGAATGGCAAGATTCCAGTCACATTCCACCAACAATATTTGCTGAGGATTTACGGGAAGCATTGCTTCATAGGTTACCAAATTAATCAGTCATGGAATTCCTGTGATGTTGATTTTTTTTTTTTTTTATTCGGCGCTAAATAACGAAACTGCATATATTAGCCTAGAATATATGCAGAATATATACCCCTTAGGGGGCAGCGTGTGGCTCAGTGGGCTAAGCCTGTGTTCCTGTAATCTGCGGGTCCTTGAGCAAGGCCCTTAACCCCCAGCTCCCTGGGCGCCGCTACGAGTGGCTGCCCTTCACAGACAACTTACTCTACAAAGAGCAAGTTCAGGGAGGCATCAAAACAATTTCCCCACAGGGATCAATAAAGTATCAGTTTTTATTATTAGAAGTCGGTTGGATTTGACTGGAAAATTAAGTGTGCATGCGATGCTTTTAATTGCTAAAAGATAATCAAATGAGTCGTGTGAAGTTTGCATGCAGATGCTGTAGCTGTGGCCCAGACTGAACCTGCTCCTCAAGTTGCCTGTCTTTGGATACCATGCTCAACGAGGCTCCTAATGCACTCTGGGTAATTTTAAGTCCCCGTGGTGTTTATGGAAAGAGTTGTGGTGTTGACCCAATCATCCCCCGGCTGCCAATTAGCAAAATCTTTCTTTACTTAATCATTTCTTCATACTGATGTTAGATTCTTTAAAAATTTGATGCTGTATATCCTTCAATAGGGGGCGCTGTAAGGCAGGGCATATTCGCTAATGAGACAAATGTGACTTCAAAACTCAGTTCTTCCTGCAAGTTGTGAACCACTTCCTCTGAAATAAAGTGAAGCGTGGATCCGACTGTCAGTATGCGACCCGAAAGTCTCCCCTGCTCCGGATTTTGAGATCTGATTTTTCCCATCAATGGTTCAGTATGGATGCTGCAGTGGCTGTCACTGAAATCACTCGGATCTCTCTTCTAAAATACCCAAAATAGCTATGCCTTCCCCCGAAATCCTCAGTTTCCTTTGACAAGTGATGTCGGCCTAGTAGCTGATTGTGGCTATGCGTGAGCCCAACCTGGAACACTCAAAGGAGTGTGCTTCAGTTCAGCCGTCTCTTACGCTGTCAAGATTGCAAGGAGGGGGACCTCGGTCAGGCTGAGCTGGCTGATCAGCAGGTATCTTTTCTGGGGCTGCCCTGAAAACGCGCTGCTTCCCCAGTACTGAAGCTGTCTCTCTCAATGCAGGTCTTAGTTTTCCTGCTGGTTGTTGCTTTGGGGAGGAAGGTGGCCCTGCCAGAAATGGCACGTTTCCAGAATGTACTTACGACATGTTCTACATAACTGGATTCATAAATGATTAACCTGTATGTTAATGTTAATGGAACTACCTTGGACAATTGTGGCAATTTTGGAAGTATGTCAGAACTGCAGCACATCATCCATCCATCAACCAGGCATAATGCTGGGGAAATCCTTGCAAGGAATGCCAGTATGTTAGAAACCACTGCTCCCAGTTTTCCACTAATACCATCTCTTATTAATAAAATAGGTTTGAAAAAAATGTTCGGCAAATTAAAATGTAGTCTGGCATATTTTCTTGCTCAATGGCGGAAAATAAATCCATAGAGTGTCTAATTTGTGTTTGCGCATGAAAGAATGGTAATTAGTGTCTTGTATATGAATGTGTTTTTGTCTTATTTCAGCATTTTACTATTATATATGACTTAAACGAACTGATCTGCAGTTACACAAAAAGAGAAAAGAGCATCAGTGTATTAGAGGTCCATACGTCACCACTGGCAAATTTCTTGAAGCCATAGGGATCGACAGTTTGCCTCTGACAAGCTATACACCACTGCAGGCACCGGCGGGGAAGATGGACGGGAAGATTAAGGAACTGGCACGCGGTGGGGCTCATCGGGATTGCTCCGGTGGCCCGGAAGGAGGCGTGCTGTCATGGTGGCTCAGTAGGGAAGATCGAAAGTTGTGTCAGGTGTAGTGGTGATGGTGAAGGCGGTGTCATGTGGCTGAGATATGGATTTACCCACAATGCCCTGGGATGTCTCCTTGGTATTTTTGATAACCTGCAAATACTGCATGAAGGAGCTCTCAGTCAGCATTGTTATGGGCCTGACAGGCCTGACGCCCACTTCCTGTCACGGCCCCATCTGCCAGACAGGACTTGTCCTCGTTTGAGATTGCCGCAATATTTTTTACTCCTTGCACGCCCTCCTGCCTCACAGAAGTCCCACAGATGCTCCCCGTCGATTCAGTTGTGGTGTAATGAGCTGTAATAAAGCCAAAATTTAACAGGGTAAATGAATTAGGTTTGAATTATAAAAAGGGCCCTTTCTTTTTTGGGATTAACATCTGTTTGTTGAATTGCGTCTCTTTTGCACTTTTACAAGTGTGTATTGAGATAATATGTTCTATAAGAGTATGAAGGGAAATCATAAAGGCGTGTCGATTGATTACAGTAAGGAAGTGTTTCCCAATCTGGTCCTTGGGGACCCACGGACAGTCCACATTTTTGCTCCCTCCCAGCTCCCAGATAGGCAGCAAAAATTTGGACTGTCTGCAGGCCCCCTAGGACCGGGTTGGAAAACACTTCCTTACTGTAATCAATCACTCTTACATGCATCATACATGCATCCATAGCTAGCTGCTTCGGACAGGCAAATATAGTTATGGGATATATAGTGCATAGAATACATGTATATGTATGTGTGAGCTGTAAGTCTTGGTTGTAAAAGGGCCGATCTGCAGGCTTGGATGCTGTGCAAGAGCCTTGATCTTTTGCTGTCTTACCCCGACTGATGTCCTGACTTTCAGCAGCGTTGGCAGGAAACTGAAAGCACTTAGAGCATCCAATTAAATATCCATTACTGGGAAGGCCTATGCGTGCCCACCCCCCCCAGCTTGAAAGCTTTCCCATAAAGCCCTGGGAAGTCTCTCTCTCTCTCTCTCTCTCTCGCATTTCCTTAGGCCTCCCATTTATAGCTGTTCTCCGCTCGCCTTCATAGGTGCCAGATACACTTGTCCCTTTCTTTTTTTTTTCTTCTTCATAATCCTTTTTGCTTCAGTGGTCTGAGGAGACGGCAAAGCGCTTTACTGGGGAAACACAACCACCTCTCTTCTCAGGAGATAGTCAACGGCAGTGGAGCGAAGGTTTGGAAAGGAAAGATTAAAAAAGCACCAAAACAAGGTCTTAGGAAAAGGAAGTGTCTTTATTGGCATGTAACTGAAACACGGCTTTATTTCCCATTTGTACAAGTACCTTGGAATGTGTTTTTTCTCCCTCATATCCCATATTTTTCTCCTTTGAGAGACGGACCGTTACCCTCCTATTATCCAAGGGGTCAGTTTGACCCCATTCCATGTGTAACATCTCTACAAAAATGACTAACTTTTTTTTTGTTTTGCCTTATATTTAATGACTTCTAATTTGATGGGGTAAAGATTAAATCTAAGAGCAAACCTTGGAGGTTTTTTGCTGGGGGGGGGGGAGGAGTTTAAGGATCTTACTTAAAGGCCCAACAGATTCAAGGCTGCTCTACTAGGCACAGGATTCAAACTGTCAACCATCTGATTACAGGTGCAGAGGTCTAACCCACTAAGCCACAGACCACCCTCTGGCTTGATAGGTTAGGGCGAGAGCAGGTGGTAAATTGTCAGTAGTTACTTGATAAAAGCATATGAAAGAAACTGGACTGATCTCCTAGGCAACCGCTCAGAAAACGCAGCCAGCACCACGCCACCCCAGCACCATCTCAACAC
>JABJVO010000116.1:869453-887266 GCA_026770805.1 Boulengeromyrus knoepffleri
TGGCAATTTGTGTGTGTGTGTGTGTGTGTGTGTGTGTGTGTGTGTGTGTGTGTTTGTGAGGGGGGGCAACAACTCAGCTGAACCCAAAGACCAAACTGAGAGCTTCGGTATGCTAAATAGAACACTGAATGGGGGGATGCTGAGACTGCAGAGAGAGAGAGAGAGAGAGAGAGAGAGAGACAAAGAGGGAATGAGCGAGGGAGTGGAGAAGGGAGGGGAGACAGAGAGAGAGAGATGGGATGAGAGAGGGGGAATGGGGGGGTGGAGAAGGGAGGGGAGATAGAGAGAGAGGGAACGAGTGAGGGAGTGGAGAAGGGAGGGGAGACAGAGAGTGAGAGAGAGAGAGGGAATGAGCAAGGGAGTGGAAAAGGGAGGGGAGACAGAGAGAGAGAGAGAGAGAGAGAGAGGGAGGAGAGGAGCGAGCGGCGGTGGCAGCAGCACTCGTTCGGCAGCCAGAGGAGCACCGAGGAGCCCAGGCAGAGGAGTGGAGAGGAGAGTGTCTCCACACAAGCCAGGTAGCAGAGGTAAGGGGCGGGGGCTCCGTAGGCACGCGGGATGGCTGTCAGTGGAGGGGGGGTGTTTTGCCAGCAGGGGGCCTTCTCTCCCTCCAGTGCTTTCCAATTTGCGGGTGTGCGTCACAGACTGGCCAGCAGTGGGAAGGGGGGGGGGTGGGGAGTATATACTGGTGCATTATCAGCTTGATGGGGGGGTGGTTACGCTCTGGGGAATAGCCTCCCCACCCTGAGTTGTGTGATGCACATGACGTCCCGGTTTCTGGGACGCCTGGATCTCGGGAGCCGTGCCTCCCTTTCGGACCCTCAGGCCGGACTAACTGCCCCCCCCCCCCCACAGCCCCCCCGTGACGTGTTGGCAGCTGGGTAGTACGGGAGGCTGCGTCCAGTGTGAGTGTGTGTGCAGATTTATCCTGCGTCGATATTTTCTGAAGCCCTGAGCCTGCACAGAGAGTCTGCACCAAAGCGAAGGCTCTCCCATACTGCCCCCTACTGAGCGGCACGTCGGAGGCCTGCTGCTCTGATTGGTGACTCTGCAGGGGGTCAGGCGGCTCACATGGAGCTCCTGTCATTTTTAAAGCCCATGACCACAAACATCAGACCAGCTCTGTCACGCTTCTGCCATGGATCACTTTGTGTTATTATTGGGTTACCTTACGTGTTGTTCTGTAGATAGCTTGTTTTTTTAACATTATAGCTTGAAAACCTTTTTTTCAACAGGACATTGTCAGATACTTCTCTAGCAAAAATGCATTTCCTTAACATCTCTGTCAGACTGTTTTTGGTTCACACAGACCTGGGGGTCTCCTGGGGGCCTCCTGTGTGTCTCCTGTGTGTCTCCTGGAGGGGAATCTATCTCCTTGGGTCCTTGGGTCACTCTTGGCTGTTGTTAGATGTCAGTCGGCCAAACACCTGCACTCCCTGTGCACCTGTGCTTGGCGGGTCAGTCGTCGTGTTTGCCCCGTCATGTAAGAAGGCGAGACCTCTTCCCATCTGCCATCATTGACCTTTGACCCTATGTGTTGTCTGGTTGGGTTCCGGAAAGCCACGTGATGGAATATCCCACGGTTTGAAGGCCTTTCTTGGGCCTTTCTGCAGCTTTGGCTGACCGCCCAGGGCATTTTGATGACTATAAATGAAGTCCCTGGTTTGAATGACATCATTACTGCCTGCCCTATTGGACTTCAGGTGGGTAGTTGGAGATCTCCTCTGTCAGGCCCCATGTGGTCCTGCATCGCGATGGTCATGTCATCTGTCAGGTCTGAGTGATGGTACCAAGGGCGGGGCGGGGGGGGCATGCTTCTTTGGGGGCCCCTGATTGGGCGAAGCGGGGTGACGCTGAAAATGGAGTCAGCGGTCGCCATGGTGCCTGGACCCTGAGAACAGGACCTGCAGTTACAATCAAGCGCTTGAGGTTCAGTCTGGGGTGAATGACGATGTGGGCGACACCCAGCTTGGGCCGGTGATGTGTTCAGCTGGTGTGCAGCGGACGGACACGACGGAATTAGTCATCGGCTCGCGTGTAGCGATTTTTAGAATCGTAACGATGACGGTTGTATGCACTCACATACTGTGAGGGAAAACCTCACACGGGCCAGCGACACATGGATTTTTCTTCGGTCATGTGACGTCCAGGGTCGATAACGATTGGTGGGCTGATCGCGTATTTGTATGTGGGTGGGACCCACTTAAGACGGATTCGTAATGCTTTCCTCTCTTTACGCTTCTGAATTGCAGCTGTCTCATAATGGCATCTGTGAATTTCTAAAGGCCATAACTGTTGGCTTTTGTTTCATCACTTCCCCGGTGACCTCGCACGTTCTTTCCTGGATTTCGCAGTGTTACCGTGTCACACACCTCAAAAGCCTCACCGCATTACTAAAATCAAAAAAGCATGTACGCGTTTAATTGCACAGGTACATTAATCACATTGCTGGCTTTTCAGGGGGCGGTTCTTGGACAGCCTCGGAAAACGAGGCGTAGGTGTAAATTTGTCTTCCTGAGGGCAAGTGGGAATTTTATGAGTGTTACTGCCACAAAACGTGAGACACTGACATCCCATAAAATGGGAGGCAGTCTATTAATCGATCGTGAGAGCAGGCACTGGCTGATGTTGTGTGTGTGTGTGTGTGTGTGTGTGTGTGTGTGTGTGTATTATGTTTATATTACATTGTGTGGACCAAATGTCCCCCACAATGTGATAAAAACCTATTATTTTGACTTTGTGAGGACCATTTTTTAGGTCCCCACAAAGATCTGTGAATGCAATCAAAAAACTAAAAATGGCAAAAGTCTCGAATTTGTTTAGTTACTTGTGGTTAAGGATATGGCTGTGTAGGGGTTATGGTTGTCATGCTGTGATTAGAGTTTTCCCTATAGAAATCAATGGAGAGTCCCCACAAAGATATAATTACAAACCTGCACGCGCGTGTGTGTGTGTGTGTGTGTGTGTCCCGTTCTGCCACTCTGAGAAGCAGACTGACCATAAGCTTGCTCCATTAAACAAAGAGGGCAGAGACAGCAGGTCTTCACCTGGGGAGGTCTCGACCCTGTTTAGAGAGTGGGTGTGGCATCCCGTCTTCCTGGGGGCGGGGCCCTATCGGCACGGTGCCGCAGCATTAGCTCTGTCTCACGCTGTCTGCAGCAAAAACGAGGAGGGAAAAAAAATATATATCATAAGCTGGAAAACAACAGAGCGTTACGTCAAGGTGACTGGGGATGGTTCGTTAGTCATCGCTCATTATCAGCCGTGTGATGTGTCCCCGTTCTGCTGTCAATCTCCTTCCCCATGGCCTTGCTGGGATTTAATCGTCCTTTATACCAGTTTTTCTTAACCTGGTCCTTGGGGATTGTCACATTTTTGCTCCCTCCCAGCTCCCGGTAACTTTATGCTTTTAAATAGTCACCCCCCCCGACAATCCCCTGCTGGCACAATGCTTATCTGATGACCTCACTGCTGTGCCTCCCAGCAGAGTCCTCCTGGTGATGTCGTTACTTTAGGGGGTGGGGTTTCCTTGTGGATTAGTCTCCCCATTGGTGGCTGCCTGGGGCCTGTCCGATCTGCTGTGCCTCGCAGCTTGTACCCGCTTGTAATGAATTCACAGCTGACAGATACGTGCTAATCATGCAAATGATGCTGCTTCTAATTTAGACTAATCTGACATTGTAATTAGACAAATTAAGTCCAATTAGTTTATCATGTCCTTTGTATATTAGCGCAGTCCCTTTTACTGCATGTGTGCATTGGTCATTTTCATTGCATTGTGTGTCTAGTAATTTTATATCTGTGCGATAAAGATGGGTGGCTGCTCTAGCCTAGAAATAGCTGCATTGTTTTTAATGAGGTTTTGGACCACTGTTCATGCAGTGTCAGGTATCAGGCTGTGTAGGGACAGCTAGAGCACAGGACGACCCGAAAATAATCAACATTGGCAGAGTAAATGCTGAAGTAGCGGCGCGCTCGCGGTTCTTGGCTGCCTAGGTCGACGAAGCTTTGCTGCTCCTCAGTCACTTGGGGATCCGCGACCTTTGAACCCGGCGTCGTGAGGCCAGCCCTTTTCCCAGCATGTGTCGGGCAGCTGCCCCGCCTCTCCCCCCCCTCACCCTACCCCAAGCTCCAGTAGCGACTGTCATTACCCGACGTAATGTCCTGGAGGTAGAGCTGCCCATGGACGCCCTTGTTTACGCTACAGATGTGCACATGTGCGTTCAGGAAATGCTGGGTAATGGAAGTGACACTCGCGTCCTCTTCCCAGAATTCCTAGCTGCCGCCCTTCGCTCAAAGAGGGAGCCGCTAGTCACTCTGCTCATTACATGCTTTTCACGTCAGGGACGAAGTCGTTAAATTTTCATCACCTCCCTTCCTCTCTCCTACTTTCTTGATGTAGGGAAGTAGCAGTGGAGGCCACAGGCTTTATCTCAGCCCGCGTTGCTCGCGTCTCCCAACAGTTCCAGTGCTGGGAAGCAGGACCCCCCACCTTCACGCTATTTATTTGACATGACGGGTGCTTTGATAGCTGAGCCGGTAGCTATCAGTCCTGTAAATCGCCGGAAGGCCAACCGATTGAGATTAGTCTCCTCGGACTCTATCAGACTCCTCCGATTAGAATCTCCAGATTCGGATCAAATCCGAGGACAATTCCGACATCCGTGCTAAATTAGCTTTTACGTGCAGGTTTCACGGTGGGGCAGCAGGGAATACGGAAGCAGAACATAAAGCAAGGGAAAGTGACTTGTGGGGGGGGGAAAAGCGCAGGCAATCGGAATTAGATACCACCGTGATTTTGACAAACAGATTCGTGCGGCTTATGTCACATGATTTGATTTCATGACTGATGACTGACCGCGGCTCCTGTCTTCAGGGAGAGCCAACGTGTCCGTAAGACGTCAATGCCGTTGACTCTGTTTGATCCCGATGATTCCGCAAAACTTCCCCGAAAGGAAAAGGTGCAGCGGACAGGGAGGACACACTGTTAGTGATGCAGTGTTGGCTGTTTTCTGGCCACTTGGGCATGCCCACGATCGCGGGTCAAGGGTACGCAGTGCTGAACGTGAGTTTTGCAGGGTGCAGATCGCAGCCAGATGACGCAGCTGGCTTTTCCTTGCACCTTGCCAAGACCTGGTGGTGGAAAACTTCGGCATAGTGCCTACCATGCTTCCGTCTCTTGCCACAGGGGGCCTCACTTCCTGTCTACACCCTCCCTCTCCACCCCCCCCCAGGTGAGCCCATCCATCTAGAGCAACGAGCTGCTGTCCCCAGCCTGCTTAATCAGACCTGCGGCATCCGCCGTCGCATTTTAGGGGGGGAAAAAAGTAGTCGCCGCCCGTTCCAGGTTTGGTGGGGATTCTCACGTGCGACCCCCGCCCCCCCGGATCTGAGGGTGGGGCTGAAATGCCGTGCCGGGTGTCAGCTCGTCCATCCAGTGATGATTAGACGTTGCATTATTCATGAGATGACTGTCATTGCCGCACATGCAAATACCGCCGCAATCGTGGGACGCAAAGGTCTGTTGGAAAGCCACCGAGCGAGACCTGGTGGACGCAACCAGCTAATGGCAGCATCGCAGTGTTACGTTTGAGTCCAAATTACCTGCGACAAACTCAAGGAGAATCTTCAGCGTCATATTCCTGAGCCATAACGAGGTGTTTGATTTCTGCCGTATCCGACGGTAATGGACTGTACCAAAACAACTTGCTGTTTCTTAGTGTTCTTTTCTTATTTTGGGATGTTTGGGATCTTCCTTAAAGGTGTAGTCACAAGTCATCCATCCATCCATCCATCCATCCATCCACCTATCTATGCTCAAATCTATCTTCCTTAAAGGTGAAGTCACAGTTCATGCATCAATGACAAAAAACTGAACTAATATTCATATACTGCATGATTCAGCCGTACCTTCTGTGATGTATTAGTATGGCCCCACCCTGCTCGTGCTGATCTGGGGCCTCCCTGAATCACCACAGCCTTGAATCCAGGGTCACGCCGTCTGACTCTACCGACGGCGAATTCTGTCAGGGATCGGCGTTTCTGCCAGAGCTGCTCGATGGGCGCCGCCCTCGGTGAGAATGACAGCCTTCACGGCGCCCATCCATCATCGCCGACAGCTTCCCCAGCGCAGGATCTCAGTTTCTTTTACAGTTTGTGTGTGTCTGTGTTCTTTGTATACCTGTGATTTAATGGGAAGTGAGCCTTTCCGGAAAGCGGGTTCCATGTGAATTGGAGTGGAAAGGAAGCCCCCCCCCCCCCGATATAGCCACTCCCTTTTTCTTGAGATGGGCATATCCTGTGAGTAGACTGTTGCAGGAGATTCTGTCCGTCCCCCCCCCCCCCATCCTGCTATCTATCCTACTACCCTAGGGGGGGCTGAGATGAACAGGGGGGGGCGACACCTTCTGTTACCCACAATGCCTCACTAGCTGCTACCTGATTTTGCGCCCCCTGCAGGTCGGCCCTCCCCATGATGTCTGGATCTTCTGCCATCGTGTAAAAGCACACTAACCCTGATACCAGGTATGCCTGCTCTAATTAATGTGCTCCTAATTAATTATAGGATTAGGCACCGTATCACACCGTTGCTTCATTGACAGATGCAGTGGCTGTAATCATTACCCTAACAGTGACATTGATTTTTGGCCCTAACTCTGTGTGTATCACACGTGACCTGTTTCTCCTTGTGAGGTTTATTGGTCTGTTTTTGGTCTGTATTTTTTTTTTTTTTGTTGTTTAAAACCCCTCTTTCATAGCTGGTGATTGTCACCGGGGGGCGGGGTCAGTAATAATCATCAAATGTGTCTCCTGTCATGACGTTCCGCTCTCCTTGCACCTGCTTGATTGACACTGTCGTGATCTGTCTGCACACGTGTCGAGCTGTTTAGTCTTTCTTTGAGTCTTAATTACTGCTGAGGACATGCAGCTGTCTTTGAGTGGGGTGGGGGTTGGGGGGGGGGGATTATAGGGCGCTATTCAGCCTGTAAGAAGGGGAAGCCTCAGTTTCGGTTTTGCAAATTCATAAAGGCATCAAAATTATTTGCTTCATGTACGCATCTCAGGCTCATTCCCCTCCCCCTGGTTCACCAATCTTCCAGATTCACAGTTCACTGCCCATTCTTCCCAGCAGAAGAGCTTTGCCGGCCTCAGGTTACCAGTTCCGATGCTTATTTATCGCATATACAATCACAAACAGTAATTCTGTGTAGCGTAATGTTGTTTCTACCTGCTTCCTGCATTGTGCTTGAAAGGAAATATGCAACACAAAGAAAATCAAAATAGTATTAAAAGATAAGAATAGAATAACAAAAAATGATTGCAAACTAGACAATACAGATAGAGAGCAGGACATAGGTAGTACACCCCCCTACCCAAACCTGATGTATCTGAAGCTGGGGATTAACCTGTCACAGAGAGAGCCCTGAAGCTGGGGTTTAATCTGACCCAGCGAGAGCCCGAAGCTGGGGATTAACCGGTCAAAGAGAGAGACCGAAGTTGGGGATTAGCCCGTCCCAGAGAATGACCAAAACTGGGGACTAACCCAGCCCAGGTAGAGCCTGAAGCTGGATATTAACCTGCCCCACAGAGAACATGAAGCTGGGGATTAACCTGCTCCTGAAAGAGCCTGAAGCTGGGGATTAACTGACCCCAGGGAGAGACCGAAGCTGGGGATTAACCCACACCAGGTAGAGCCTGAAGCTGGAGATTAACCTGCCCCAGAGAGAACATGAAGCTGGGGATTAACCTGCTCCTGAAAGAGCCTGAAGCTGGGGATTAACTGACCCCAGGGAGAGACCGAAGCTGGGGATTAACCCACACCAGGTAGAGCCTGAAGCTGGAGATTAACCTGCCCCAGAGAGAGCATGAAGCTGGGGATTAACCTGCCCCAGAGAGAGCATGAAGCTGGGGATTAACCCACCCAGTGAAAGCCCTCAGCCGGCCGTGACCTGTGTTCCTGGGATCGTCTCCGCAGTGCTGGGCAGCTGCCCGCGGACTGGCTGCCACTTTTCAGCTGGGAGCTGAATTGCTGGAGATTCTACCAGTTTCTTATATTTTTTACCTTATTTGTTCTCTCCCTGACTGCATGGCTATGCGGATGTGCAAAAGCCTGACTGAGAGGAGGGGGAGTCACAGTGATAAATTACACCTGCAGAGGACTCCCCCACCCCCCATCTGTGACTCGGCTCTGCAGGCATGGAGGGGGGGGTGTCACGCTCGGCGGGAACACTGTCATCTGGCCTCCAGGTGGGCCGCAGTGCCGTAATTGGGCTCACAGCACAGGTAGTGTGTATATAAGAGAGAGAGAGAGAGAGAGAGGAGGGAGAGAGAAGAAGAGGTAGAAGGCTGACGTGGGAAAGTAAAAGGGTGAGAGAGTGAGGTGGGAAAGTGAAAGAAGGAGAGGCGGGAGAGAGAGAGAGTGAGAGAGAGATGTCAAGGAAGAGACGGCGGGCAGCTGGCAGGCTGCCCAATGAGGTCCCACATGAATGTCTTCTCACACCCAGGTTCCCCTACGTGGGCGTCCCATGAAAGAAGCCATGCCCGTCCTAACAGCAGGCATAGGTAAGCACCCCCACAGCCCCCATCGACGGGGGGGGGGACGGCGTGAGGCTGCAGTGCAGCACTGGAAAGGCGTGTGAAGCAGCTGCCTGAGACGTGCTGCAGAAAGCCACCCCCCCTCACTGCACCACCCGGATGCGGGTCGGTTCCCTGACTCTTTGGAACTTGGGGTTGGTTCTAACCCCGGTTATGTTCTGACCATATGCTGATTAGGCAGTTTGCACGTCTTCCCCATGTTTCCTCCGTTTTGTTTGCACAGTTAGTCTGTTTGATGTCTTTGAATCTCCTACAGAGTGTGATTGTGTCCTGTGTTGGCTCGTGCCTTGTATCCCATGCTGCCAGGGATAGATAGATAGATAGATAGATAGATAGATAGATAGATAGATAGATAGATAGATAGATGGATGGATAGATAGATAGATAGATGGATAGATAGATAGATGGATAGATAGATAGATAGATAGATAGATAGATAGATAGATAGATAGATAGTCAGTCAGTCAGTCATTCAGTCAGTCAGTCAGTCAGTCAGTCAGTTAGTAAGTAAGTAAGTAAGTAAGTAGAGTTCTGGTCCATAACTGGTTCTCAGGGTGCTGTGTGTGTGTGTGTCTGTCTCGTTCAGGGCTACACGAAACGTTGGCCCTTCTGACCTCCCAACTGCGTCCAGACGCCAACCACAAGGAGGACATGGTCTTCCTGAAGGACGTCTTCAGCGAGAAGAGCCTGGGATACCTGATGAAGGTACGTATGTGTCCGCAGTGTTTCCCCCGACACAAAAACACAAACAAAGCAGACGAACACAGCTGATTTACCCGTCAGCCATGCGTGCGTGTGGGCAGAGGAAGCCTCCATGAAGACCTCACGCCTTTTCCCACCTCCTGTCTCGGCACAGATCCACGAGAGGCTGCGTCTGTACGAGTGCCAGTGTCCCGCCCCCGTCCTGCACAGTGCCTCGTCTCTTGTGGAGGATGTGAGTTGGACCACATGGGCATGTATGATTTATACCCTGACGGCTGCTCTGGCATCTTTCAGTTAGGGGCCTTGTTTGCGTTAAGCTGGTATTTGTTTTTCTTTATGCTGGTTGGCATTGCATCTCCTATCTATGCTGATTCCTGGATGGAGAGATTGATGTCTGGTATTGGTGACTTGATTGGGGATTGATGGATGGATGGATGGATGGATGGATGGGGGTGAATGGCTAGAATGAGAGACTGGTGAGTGGATGAAAGGGACGATGGCTGAATGGATGGATTGATAGATTGATTGGTTGATGGATGTAAGGATTGGTGGACAGAAGAGGGATCGATTGACGATTGATAGGATTGATGGATAAGGGGGCGGGGGTTGCTAGTTCAGTGGGGGATTGGTGGATGGATGGATGGAGGATTTGATGGCTGGATGGGGGGATTGATGGTTGAATGGAGGATCAATGTCTGGATGGATGGGGTATTGATGGCTGGATGGATGTATTTTGGTCATCACAGCTTTTTCCTGGCACCGGCATTTAGAGCTGTCTGTTTACACCTTGTAACCTGAAGCCCTTCCACCGACAGATATTGATGCCGGGGGGGGGGAGGGGGGGGGACAGTGTGTAACAGTGAGTACACATACAATCAATTGACTCCCTTTGCTGTACCCAGAGTGAACAGCGACCCTGCAGGAAGGGAAAGGATTCAGTCCCTGGGGAATCTTCAGGGGTGCAGTTTCTCATTTTGTTGCATGTGGCTGCAGTGATATTGCTAAGAAAACTGCGCGTAGGGGGGTGTTAAAATGGAATCTCCCACCACCCTCTCGCTCTGCATGTGTCCTGGTGCCCACTTTCTGCTACATTTGCAATTCTAGTCTCTCTCTCCCCCCCCCCGCCCAGTCTCATTCGGCTTCCCCACTGAAAAGGTGCACAGTGTTCCCTGGTGGGTAGATATTTGGGTGTGGGTGGGGGAGGGAGTTGGAGTCCTTTCATAAGTGATGAAATTGCTCCTGCGATGTTGCTGCATGTCCTGCTGGGTGACGTTCACAGCTGCAGAACATCATCAGCCACATCCATCTGTCCCTTACCGATTTTGAAACCAAACATACACCCTTAGGTGGGGGCCGGAGCGCAGGCTTTGGGTCTCCCTTCAGCGTTCGTTCCCCTTTGCTTGATGCCAAGGTGGGCTGGGCTTTCCCATGCCAAACGCTCAACAGCGCCCCCCGGAGGCCTGTTATGTTATGTGGGATGCTTTGGTTGACAGGTGGCAGAGGAGCTGCAGAGCAAATCGATGAGCAGCAACGAGAAGGAGCTCCTGCGTCTGCTGATGTCACCGCACTTCAAGGTACCGGCGTAGCTTCACGTCACTGGAGGCCGTCGCTCTTTGCGTGAGGGTCCCTGAATCAGCCTGGGTGGCCATAATCATCATAGCTATTCGATGCAGCTGTCCTTGCCGACCCCACCGACTGACCCTCTGTGTCCCCCCTTGCCCCTCCCTCCCGGCCCACCAGGCAGTCCTCTTTGCGCATGACACCGTCGCACAGAAGAACTTCGACCCTGTGCTGCCGCCGCTGCCTGACGACCTGGAGGACGAGCTGGAGGAGGCGACAGTGAAGATCGTGCGCCTGGTGAAGAACAAGGAGCCGCTGGTGAGCCGCTCCTCCACTAGGGGGCAGTGTGGAGAGGGTGCCTTTAATGGCCAAGTCTCTTGCCGCGTGCTGAACTTGCATAAGACCCTGGTAAAGTGTGACTTATATATTCAATTAAACATGTAGCTGTAATAGCTAATTAAGGAACGCACTGAGGCCCCAAGGGGCTTAATTTAAATAAGACAACACGGCAAGGCCAAGGAGCAAGTGAGTAGGGCCTAATATATATCCGGCGGGCTGAGATGGACCTTCCTGTACAGGGAGAGTGCAGTATAATCTCTATTGATCTCTGGGGTAATTACTCCTGTTCTTGGCAGGGGGCGACCATCCGGCGAGATGAGACCACAGGGGCTGTTGTCGTCGCTCGGATCATGAGGGGCGGGGCTGCTGACCGGAGTGGTGAGTCGTCCCAATCCCCCCCGCCCCCACCCCCCACCAACCCAGTCTGCTATCTTGGTCTCCTGGTCCATGACACTCTGAGATGTATGTTTCAAGTTGGACAGAGAGGCTACATGAGATGTTCACACACAGAGCTCTGTGCAAACAGATGGAGCGCAAAGACGGATCGGAAATGTGGGACAGTGGGGCCCGTGAAAGAATAAGGAGAGTGGCCGGCGATTAGAGAAAGGTGGGGGCGTGGCTTCGGTGAGGCGGGGGCTGCTCCGTTTGTGGCTCCGTTGCTGCACAGAGCAGAAGAATTTAGGAACGGCTGCAGGGACCGTGAGCTGGGTGTTGCTGACGTGGCGTTTTCGGCTTGGCGCACTGCAGTCGGTGATCGTCCAATTTCACGCGGCCTGATGGATGACTTTAATCGCAGGGCCCTCATCTCCTCAGCTCCTCCTGGAAACTGATTAGATGTAGCTGCAGGCTGAGGTGGTGCTGAGAGCTCGTGAGGCTGCCCTGGGTTTAGGAAACACCTTTGAGATGTACCTTAGAGGGTCCCGGTCTAGCAGCTCTGTCGCCATACTTTCACCCGCTTCTGCTCTGCTCAGGTCTTGTGCATGTTGGTGACGAGCTCCGGGAAGTCAACGGCATCTGCATCGCACACAAAAGGCCCGATGAGATCAGCCATCTGCTGGTATGGAGCTGAGAGTCCTCACTTTGTTATAAATATCATGTTTATTATCTTTTAATTGCTCCGTCTTATGGGAACCACAACCACACAATTCTGTCCTACCCCGTATGGTTGAATTATTAATTTTATATAGGATCCTTAAAGTATGCAATTTCTTTTTTTATTTTTATTCTTTTTTTTTTTTTTTTTTTTAAACAACCACGCAGTTTCCTTTTAGAATCACAAAAGGTGCTGAGGATTGTGGGAGTTCCAGGGTTTGGAGGCGACGAACCGTGACTGGGTCCTTGTGTGAATAGCTCTTCTGCTCCTCTTTGTGTTCTAGTCGCAGTCTCAGGGTTCCATCACCCTCAAAATAATCCCAGCCGTGAAAGAGGAGGACCGGTTGAAGGAAAGCAAGGTGAGAGAGCCACACGCCTGAAAAATGGCGATGGGATGCGTGCCCACTTGAGTTTGAGTTGACTGTTTCCTTGCCATACTGGGATGCCCCCCCCCCCCAGGTGTACATGAGGGCTCTGTTTGACTATAACCCCTCGGAGGACAAGGCCACACCCTGCCAGGAGGCCGGCCTGCCTTTCAAACGCGGGGACATCCTGCAGGTGGTGAGCCAGGATGACGCCACCTGGTGGCAGGCCAAGAGGGTGGGGGACAGCAACCTCCGGGCGGGCCTCATCCCCTCCAAGAGCTTCCAGGAGAGGTAGGCCTGCCCCACCCACTGATTAGCCAATCAGACCTGTTTGACGGCATCCGCTTTTAAATGAGCGAATCAAGAGCTGAACTCTCCATGGAAATGAAAGATCCATTACTTTTGCTAATTAGCATGTAACGGTTTGGTGTTCTTCACATAACAATGTCTACCCCTGCGTAACTCTTACTGTGGCTGCAACACAAGGTGATCTCGCCACGCTCTCAGCCCAGGGCCCCATCCACATTCTCATCCATCAGCCAATGACCTATTCTAGGTGGCCTGAGGGACACGAATGAGTCTCGATGTCTCTAAACCTACTCCCTGCTACAGAAGTGGCCCCCTTGGTGCCCGTCGTCTGAAGCGTTGTCATGGCGCTCTCTGATGTTATCTGTCCCCCAGGGTCAACCTTGCTTGAGTCAGACGTAATTACAGTGCACGGTTCATCGTTGGAAAACAGTCTTTTTCTGTAACCTCTTCCCTGCTAATATTCTGTGGTGTGTCTCTCATGTCCTCCCCCCCCCTCACTCCTCTCTCTTCTCAGACGGCTGGCATACAGGGTTAAAATGGGCACCATGCCCCATCTGAGGTCCCCTGGACGACCACTCTGTAAGTTACACACCGGTGCTTTCAGAAGCTGCTTGGAAATGTAACGTACCTTACGGTACCCCTGCCTGATTATCTGAAAAGGTATAAAAACATAAACGATATAAGGCAGTGTTTTTAAACCCGGTCCTTGGGGACATAAACAGTCAACAACAAGCCAAACAATCAAGAACACCTGCTACAGGTGTGTTGGGGAGTTGGCAGCCTGGGTTGAGAAATGCTAATATAAGACTGTACTTGTTTATCTGTGTCAATACATGGCATGGAGCTGTAGCCCCTGCTGGATCCCATAATCAAATATCCCCTGTCAGCTCTATAATCCCATCACGCTTAGTAATCGCTATTGATATTATTTTTACCAGTTGGCTGAAGTATGGACTGGCCACTGCCCTGCTGATTTGGGGGGGCGCAGTGTCTGATGCTAAGTGATAAGTGCGATAAGCGTTGGGGTTAATCTGGGGCCAATCGGCTTAGGATGATAAGCGGACAAACAAAACCATCTGAGAGGCACGCTGCCCCTTTTGCATGCCCCCCCCTCTCCGCAGTGACACTGGTGTCCTGAAAGGGGCTCCGTTTCTGCTTAGATGGGCAGCCTTGTATCCACAACACCACGTTTAGGCCTTTACAGCCATGTGCTCTCTTTTGCCCTCATAGCAGCAGACGACCAGGGCTGTGAGAAAGGTAGGTGAGCGATTAAAAATGCCTGTCGGATCCCAGACCCGAAGCCCCCCCCCCCACCTCACCACCACCCTTATGAAATTCAGTCTGCCGGTGTTTCTACCCGGTGGGCCTGCAGGTCCGCTCTCTGAGCAGGTTGACGGCTCACCCCGTGGCGTATTTAGCTGGCCATTTAGCCGCTTCGGCTAGCCCGCGTGTCGACGTGCGTGTCCTTGGAGGATGCACAACGTTTCCACGCTTGGGGCGGGAGCTCGTGAGCGGCGCGGCGTAGCTTAAAATAACATGGCCGCCGTCGTTTCTCGACACCCCACATTGGTGATATTCCAATTCCCGTTTTCCCCACTGGGAAGACAACTAAAGTGTCATGTAATTTAAGCGTGAAGGGCCTGCCTCTGCCACGCCCGTTTCCCCTGGGGAGTGGGAGGTTAGGGTCCTCCTGAGAATAATCCAACCAGCTGTTGGGCTACGTGAGCAGAATAGAGATTCTCGTGGTTGCTAAGCCTCCCCTCCCCTCATCTCCCCTCTCCTCCCAGCAGGATTTTCGTATCGTGTCTGAGGTTCCACTTCACCACAGCCAATCTCTGATGTCCACTCCGCCTCTCTGTGGTCTTCTCTTATCATGTTTTTCCATCTCTCCTTCTCCATCTTCGTCGTCTCCGGTCTCCCACCTCAATCGATCCGTCAGGTTTTATACATCGCGCATCTTCACGAGGATGCTAATGCGGAATGATCGGTGGCTGGTTTTTTCTGTGAGGAATCGAAATGTGTGAAGACCCAGCCGCCTAAAATTTAAGGCCAAATCCTCTGAAAGATGGCGACAGAGAATAAGACATCTGATATCTGGAGAATCACAGACTGGGGAAGACCATGTGAAAGTCTGACTGTCATGGTTTATCATCTCGAAATTTTTCCAAGTGCTACATAAGGGGGGGTGCGGTGGACTCATACCCCCGGGGTTGTAGGTTCGTATCCTGCCTCCTTTAGTGAGAGGCTACTTTTGTTTAACGTCTTTGAAGGTTACAGTTTGTTTATCATGTCTGCCATGGAGGGTATAGCCCCCAGCATTTTTTCACGTCCCTGCTCCCCGCCTTACCACCCGCCTTGCTCTGTTGCCTGCAGCCCCCCCCCCCCCTGTCTCCTACCTTCCTCTCACCCCCCCCCTTCTTCCTGCTTACCTCCCTACAGAGGACTCAGACTGTGAGGGGTATGTCAATGGACATTACATAGGTGAGAGAACGCATGCCTTCTCTGCTTCCTCGCTAGCCTGCAGGCTAACCGCTCGCGTGTGGCCGCCTGCTGTTCCCCAGCCAACCAGTAGGGGGTGCTGCTGGATTGCACGAGTAGAAAGAAAAACTGCTTCACTAGCAGTCCTGAGAAACAGGGACAGTGAAACAGCCCAGGGGAGTCTTTTTCTACTTACAGCCTCACCTGACATAGTTGTTCTTCAGCTTAACCACCAAAAGTAATGGTTTGGGATGTGCAGTCTTTGATTCCCACAGATTTAAGTAAAAATTATGCTCATTATGTAAAGTGGGTGTATAAAACTGAGATTCACATTTTCTTTAAAGATGGCAGCCATTTCCATAGCCTTTGATTTAAATCTGTATCAGGATTCCTTCACTCGACCAGAAGTCTGATTAAACCAAACAATTTCTAGCTTTCAAAGATCCGTAATGGTCAAAAATCTATGATTGATTGCAGCATGTGTTTTAAATGGTGCACAGGGATGACTTTATTTCCTAAGTATAAAACCATCCCTAATTTTTTCCATATCAGATTATATTCCAAAATATGCATGCAACCCTTCCCGGGCAAACTGTCCTTCTTGCCTGGTCTGAAGCCTTCCTTCCCCTAACATACTCCATTTGATAGCTGATCTGAAAAAAAAAACACACAGGTCGATATAAACAAGGCTGGATTTGAGAAGACCTGCCACCAGGTGTCACTGGCGAGCTCCTAACATCTAATCTCATAATTTATTTTAACTGTGGGGGGGACATAATTGCCGTGTGCCATGTGGGTCCCCCCCTTCACCAACCTCCCCATGCTTTACCACATCAGGCAGGGCAGCGTAAGTGCGCCCCCTACCAGCTATGTTTATATCACTCAGGGCCGCCTTGCTCATGCTGTCTGCAGGCTTCTGCCCCCCTTGCCTCCCTGCTCCCCTCCCCTGCTTTGGATGGGCTGCCCCCTGAGCCGCGCACGGCCGCCTGCCGCTTGATTCCTCATTTGGACTAAAGCCAGGTGGTGTAAATCAGTGTTTCCCAACCCAGTCCTCGGGGAACCCCAGACAGTCCACGTTTTTGCTCCCTCCCAGCTCCCAGCCAATCAGGAACACCGGATACCTGGTACAGGTGTGCTGGGAGCTGGGAGGGAGCAAAAATGTGGACTGTCCGCTGTTCCCCGAGGACTGTGTTGGGAAACACTGCCTTAATGCACACCATTTGTGTATCTGCGCACCATCGCTGTGAAGTAACATGTGCAAAAGTCAGCCTGAATCATGGATAATGATTAGCTATGTGCAGTGTTGGGCATGGTTCTGCCAATCCGCTAATTGGCAAAGCTAACTTTTTTGTTAGCAGATTAGCATTTCTGCTAACTCTGACAACCATTAGCTTCTGCTAAATTTAATTCCGCTAACTGTAAATCCATAAATTTTTCGCAGATGAATAAATTTTAAACGTTCGAAAACATTTGTATATCCTAAAATCACACATATTTGTTCTGGTCTGTTGTGAGTGTGTCTGCAAGTCTATCTGGCATACCGTTGGCTGACTATGTGTAAACACAAGACGCGACTGGTCGATAACTTGTCATATGTAAGGAAGTCTGGACTAAGTGTAAGTGGACAAAGATAAAGTCCATTTAATCTGGGGTACCCTAATCTAAGCGGAAAACTGGGGCCTGTATGACGAAGCTGGATTTCTTGCTTAGTTGCATAACTTGTTGAATCACAGGTGCCCGAGTTAAGATCGACTTCATCTTCATTCACTTACATTTATCCCAGGCTACCTTAAATATGATAAGCTATCTGGCTAAACAAGAAATCCTGCTTCGGCCCCTGGTTATTTTCCTATATTTTCCAGGTTCTGATTGACAGAGCTATACATCAATGAAGAGCTAGTTCTGGGTAAACAGCGCCATGTTTGTAGTCTCCAGTGGCTTCACTGAGGGCAAAAGGTCAGCATGAGCCAGACACAGAATAGGACTCCTCTGAAAAAACCCTTAAATTTTGCAAAGGGAATATCATTGAAGGAAAATGTATTCTGGAGACTCTACAGAATCCAGTGATCCCCAGTTGGGTAAGTCCTAAATACCCCCAGGTAATCACTACAGAATCCAGTGATCCCTAGTTGGGTAAGTCCTAAATATCCCCAGGTAATCACTACAGAATCCAGTGATCCCAGTTGGTTAAGTCCTAAATACCCCAGGTAATCACTACAGAATCCAGTGATCCCCAGTTGGGTAAGTCCTAAATACCCCAGGTAATCACTACAGAATCCAGTGATCCCCAGTTGGGTATGTCCTAAATACCCCAGGTAATCACTACAGAATCCAGTGATCCCCAGTTGGGTATGTCCTAAATACCCCAGGTAATCA
>JABJVO010000116.1:918912-929056 GCA_026770805.1 Boulengeromyrus knoepffleri
GGCCTAGGCTTAGTGTTAGGCATAGGCTTAGACAGCTGACAGTCAGATTTAGGCTTTGACTTAGGCTTAGATGCTGGTGTTACATTTAGACTTTGACTTAGACTTAGATGTTGGGGTTACATTTAGACTTTGACTTAGACTCAGAGTTAGAATGAAAGTCTATATCCAGGCCTAGGCTTAGTGTTAGGCATAGGCTTAGACAGCTGACAGTCAGATTTAGGCTTTGACTTAGGCTTAGATGCTGGCGTTACATTTAGACTTTGACTTAGACTCAGAGTTAGACCGAAGTCTATATCCAAGCCTAGGCTTAGGGTTAGAGCTAGGGTTAGGGTTGCCATCAAGTTTGGAGCTAGATTTTGGCTTAGGGTTTCCATTAAGATTGGACCTAGGATTAGAATTGCTATTAGGCTTAGTGCTAGTGTCAAGTTTAGGGTTGGTATTGATACCCCCATACCTGTTGTTGTGTAAGTGTGTTACGAATTGAGCCATATTTTGCTGACTGAACATTTTTCAGGTCTGTGTTGCAGAGAAATCTATGTAAATGGAGAATGTGACGGTTGCGAATAGTATGGTAGCATTTAAATCCCCAGCATGTAAGATATGTTACCGTCAAATCTGGACACAAGAGATAACCAGGAGGTTGCATTAGATGCCGTATTTAGTGACCATTGTTAACCTAATGATCCACTATGTCACTATATTTTTCGTTCCTCCAATGCCTAAAAGCATTTGTAGCCTTACCTGAACTTTTCACAATCCCTTGCTTGAACAGCAGGTAGCTGACCTATTGAGGTAGCTGACTAATATTGAGGCAAAAACTTATGTTTTTTTTTTTTCACGGTACACCGTTTAATAACAAACTCCTCGACATGCAAAACAATTCGGAGTTTTGCAATGACACGCCACATAAAATTTACTACTTTCAAAATAATTTGCCTTTCACAGTGGAGCTATCCATCGCCTCCGCCATAATTGTTGTAATGAGTTTCCCGTTGGTAAATACGACTTTATAGTGGTGTTCACGTGCTCTCATCTCGTATTTACGATTTTTCCAACATGACTTGAAGGCCTACCACTTTAACAAATCAAAATTGCACCGCATTATTTTCCCCTATCGGTTATATGGCATTATTGTCGATGCTTGAAAATTTTAATTGCCGGTAACAATCCGAGAACTCCATGCAAATATGAGTGCTGTACATGACAATGGAAAGACACACAAGAACTACTTGATATGTGCATTTATTAACATGTTTGTACAGTGAGAAAACACTGACAGGGAGAAACAGTCCAATTACTGATCTGGAGCGGCAGCGATCACGCTGAGAAGGATACGAGGGCGAGATGTGGGTGCAGTGCCCGGATCTATCCAGTTTTCTTCTTAAATAACATGACAGCGTCAACAGTAAAGAATCCCCATCGCATTGCTTGGCCACAGCTGCAGGTAAGTTACAGGAAAATATATGTATTAGATTGTTTACACTCTCAAAAGTTAAATGGCTAGTTACACTAACCATAGGGAACATGAAACTGGAATGGCTATGTAGCGTTTTACAGTTTCCTCCATAAATTGTCAGCCGATAGGCATGCGGGCATCCTAATGACATGAACAGTTGTTACACGACATAGTTCCATCAACGACTTGCTAATCACAAGGCCATGAAAACCCAGACTTATAATGTTCAGGGGATGAGTTGGGGGACTATTTATCATACATACGAGTATAATCCTGATAAGATGAAGGTCTGATATCTGGTTTTAATGAACTTAGATGAGGTGCTGAAACAGAGGAGATCATTAATTTTACATTGAGTTTAGCCTCTAGACGTTAGCCTGATATTAAGCTATGAATCATCGTTATCGTTACCAAACATTTCGAGTGTCTTCGGTATAGTTTAATGGTGCAGTCTTATAGTAAATGGAAAAGGAATCAATCCCGGAAATCGTAGCGTATCGAATTTTTCTGCTCCTGGTGCCAGCTTCTGACTAAAAAAAGATGTACCTTTTTTTATATAACACTTATAACTGGTGAGGGCGTTGACACTCAGCACTTCACCGACTGGCATCATCTCCTTCTACAGTTTTCTGGTTCTGCTTCAACAGTGAGTCACCTTCGCTCTGCCCAGTGACCTAGATGCAAACATTACGGATGGTCCACACCAACGAAAAGTCTGCTCTCCCTTGTACATGTACTGCATCGATAGTACGTATAAGTGGGAAATAACAAAACTTGCCATCAAACTATCTTCCCCCCACTCACAGGAACAAAATAATTAACTATATGGTAAGCTTTCACTTGCTGGCTAGCTAAAATTAGCTAGGATGACGATATTGTGCTTTGCGAAACAGAACAGTGTGGACAGAACGCAAAGAGAGGCAACGCAAATACACATACAGCATTCTGACTGCAGAAAGCAAACGTCAGCATGAAACAAAGTAAAATCATGGACGTTTCAGGCATATTTCTGTCCCCAAAAAGAGAACAAGTATGGGAAAAAGACGACGTACAGTCACCCTGAATTAGCTACCCGATCGTATTTGTTGACCCTTGACCTAGCTACTGTTGGCTGCCTAGAGCCATACCTCTGGTTTGATTTTTTAATATAATTATTATTATATTATTATATAATTTTTTCGTTAAGTCAATGATCAGCAGGAAGAGCAAATCTACAATTACCGTTCTTAGTATTCTGTGTATTACTCCTGATATTTATCTTTGATGGAGAAATGGAAATATTGCACGTTTGCTGTTCGATCAAACTAATTTGTGGGGTCTATACTGTATGATACGGGAAACGTTGTATTATGATACGGGAAACGTTGTATTGGCTTAAATTTTTTTTTTGTCAGGATCTTACTGTTGACTGCCTGCTTTCACTGATTATATAAGACCACTGTTGTAATAGGAGTTAAAACAAACCAACGTGTTTTCATTTACACTCGGTTAAGTCAGGGTTCCTTAATCCCAGGATTGGGGACTGCATCTGCATGTCGACCTCTCCACCATGCAAGCGCAAAGTACCGAATGGCAGCTTGGTGTGTGTCTCAGCAATCCACGTTAGTCCTCGTTTCAGAACGGTTCACCATTGTTGCAATGTCAAACAGCAAAAGACAACACAAAAGTGAGGTTGCCTTATAACTACTCAGATAGAAGTACGATGAAGAAATCTTTATGCCAGGATGAAGGAAGAATAAACGGGATGCAATAAATGGAAATTTCCAGAAATATATAAGTCATTAGTACGCCGAGGATGTAAGAATGCGCTGGAACAAAATGGACACGCTACTGCCTTTTTGGTGATTATCTAGCTCGTGTGGGAGCTAGATAGTTGTGGAGCTTGGAGAGGGAGGTGGTTATTAAAGGCTCAACTACAGCCTCTGGTGTGTAGGTGCCGTTCAGAGGAAGTTGTCACCCCACCGCCCAACGCTGACCTCTGTTGTTTCTTGCTTGTTCACACTCTCTCTACCTCCACACCGTTGTGGTTCCATCCGGCGTTCCTTCAGCTGCGGATCTTATGGTGGTACGGATGCGGCCGACGGTCGACGAAACTCCGTGACTAGAAATGAGCGTAACTCCCGGACGACACACGAAGCTCACGGCACACGCCATTTAATTAACACGGAAAGCTGTTTATGATGGTATATTGACAGACTGCTGCCCTCCCAACTGCGGATCCACCTGCTTGGCAAGATGGTCTCAAAAGCCTAGCATACCTCACTTGGGTCGCTATATTGTCATGGGGGGGGGGGGGAGACAGTGCAAGATAAGCAACACAAGAGTCATGGCATCAGTAAAAACAGTATCCAAACAACAGACATGCATGTCGGACAGTTTACGATGTACATCTGGCAGTAGGCTGTGAACTGTGTCGAACGGCACAGGTGACTTGTATACACAAAAACGTCTGTACAGGTTGCGTCCCTCCCTCCCCCCCCCCCAATCCCGTTTTTGGTAGTGTCCAGGATGAGTCACAGTCGGGGGGGGGGAATGAGCGGAGGAGCAGAATGTTCCCTTCGCTCCATCACCAGCGGGGCAGCAGACTGGATGAGACAAGTCCCCAGTCCCCATTTGTGCTGAACGTGGAAAAGGGACACGCAAAAAAATAATAAATTTGGCACCAACTCGGTCCCCAAGTCTGTTGTGCCTCCTGTATGCCATTGTGTCTGTTCAGTGCCTGGCACTTTTGCAAAGCTGAGGAGTCGAGACACGGCCCTTAACCCTGTTAGCAGGCGATCTCCTCCAGTGTCCCCAGTGTAGTCTGCAGCGGCACGCTGACCGTGTGGCTGATTGCTTCCGAATGGTTCACCATAGGGTCACAAGTGCTCTGGTGCATAAAGACAAACAGATTTGCCAATCGGTCCAATCTGAATTCCAGAATTTTTATTTTTTTGAAAGAATGGCACGTTTTATCTTACCACATCCTCGCCCCGGCTGCCTTCCTCTTCCTCCCGGCTCAACATGTCCAACAGTCTGTCCTTTATTACCTGACGGCAAAGAACAGAGCAGGTCATAACTTTTACGAGCAGTTGGAGGGACGCAATCACATGACCGTACTTGATTATGATACCGTAGCAAAACTAGCCACTATTTCAGGGTTCTTCAAATCCGGACCTCGATTCCAAATCCAGGCCTTGTTTTCAGTTCTCCCAGGAAGTTTGTTTAATGATTACTGATTCTGATTGGTCAGAGGCTTCACACCTCGAGGACCGTGGTTTGAATAACCCTGCACCATATTGACGATTATGTACGATATATATTGAAATTCTTTCTATGCATATTTTGTTTTGCTGCCTCACTATAAACTCACCCCATCCTTAAATCATTGGTATGATTGTAAACTTAAAAACTAAAAAAAGTTTTAAGAGAACTAACCCCCAGACTATGGCCAAATACCTTGTAAACGGCATAATCACCAGGAATTCATCTCCCGTGCAGAAAAACCCAGCACTATATATGTAGCAGGCCTATTCAGTTATATATATATTTTGAAAAATACAGAAGTATTCTTCTTTAAAAGTAGTTTTGAAAGTTGTTGATACAGCACCCGCACTTGAAGTTTCAGTCAAGGGGAACCTTTAAACTCTGAGCCTATACTATTAAAAATGAAAAAGGTTTCTTTCATAGCCCGTCTTTGCATTTTCGGTGCATTGGAGGCAATGATTCCTCAATGTATGTTTGATGTCCAGAGCAGAAAAATCAGCTAGGAGTATGGTGCCCCCCCCCCCCCAGGGGAAAACTGATATCCTTGCTCCCTTCCCCTCCTTCATCTGACAGTCTGTTTTATTCCCTATATCGCCGAGCCGATTTCTGACCTCGTACGCGTAGTCAAAGAGCTCCAGGATGGTGAGGATGCTGGCGCCGATGAACAGTCCCATCTGTCCCCCGATGTCACCTGACAAGACAGCATTAACCAGCACATCACCTCGCTGTCACCAGAAACAAAAATATCCAAACTTGCCTCTAGGGGGCGTGGCCCCTGGTATGCCTCTCCCCTGTCACTCACCGATTTAAAACATACCATTGGCTAATGATAAGGTTGGCCCCTCTGATAAGAATTATGGCTGTTCTTGTGCCTGTTCCACTTTAAAAAAGCCCTACAATTGCCCCCCCCCTTCTTACCGAGCAAGCTGGCAACTTCGTAGGCCTTTTTCTGCTCTATGGTCTCGTAGTTCAAGGCCTCGAAAAACACATCCAGGACCAGGATGTTGTCCCTGAAGAGCGAGGAAGTACAGGGAACATGTTACAAGGTATTTTACACAGAAGGTGGCGCGTGTTAAAGGGCCCGGTTGGCACCCGGGCAAACAGCCAATCGCTCATGGTGCCAGCGAGTGTTACGCCGCCAGATGTCTCACTGAAAAACTGGAGCCCGGTGAGCTGCAGCTGCAACATCAGCTTCTTATGTCAAATAGGACGTTTTATAGTAGGAGTGCAGGTGTGTACAATAATTACATTTACGGTCAAAAAAAATCCAGCTAAGGCCACTCGAACCGCAAGTACCTCGTTGTCCGGGCATGTTTTCGATGATGTCAAATACATATTTTATTGATTGTCACAGTTACTTTTAAGACCATCGGCGGTGAATCGATACCATCATACTTCATAAAGGGAGGGGTCTCAGCCATTTAGGCCTCTGTGCTTGTGATCAGAAGGTCATCGGTTCAAGTCCAGTCCTCGGCAGAATAGTCTTATCGCTGTCGGGCCCTTGAGCAAGGCCCTTAGAGAAGCATTTCTGGTTACTTGTGCACATGGCAAATAAAACATCATTTCGTGAGAGTCGACCCAGGAATTAGACGGTCTTAGAGAAGGACAGGTTAAAATCAGATTAAAGGTCTCTGCAGTCTGGAGCAAAGGAGTCTGGGGTGGTATTATCGGGGACATCCAAGTGTGCATCATAAAGAGAACGAACAAGGTTGGTACTGCATGGTTAATGGGGATTTGAGAACCGGACAAGTAGATGTACAATGAGATCCATGCTATTGTATTGTGGAGTCCATACATTAAGTCACAGCGAAATACATTTCTGCCTTAATAGCCTTTCTCGCGCAATAATTCATGCATTTTCACGTCCAATAAAATCGCCAAAGTCAGATCTGAAGTAACTCCAGAGCCCATCAAATGAGACTAAAGTGCAATTTGCCCAGTATTTAAAAATCAATACTGGTCTACGTATATTAAAATAGGAGATGCTTACATCTGGACAGGGCTACAGGTCTGAGAGAGAGACAGCACAGTGCTTTGGGACTCCTTCACTAAATGAGGGAGACAGGCTGATTAAAAGGTGGAGAACTTCTGTCAGCCGATCTGATGGGTCTCCCGGCATGCAGGAAATCAATTATCCAGAGCTATCAGCAGTCCATTTCCTTCCCTGTTAGAATGCACACGCGCAGAACCTCGTCTTAGCAGTACGGCGATATGACGTCAGTGGTGACGTTGTGCCACTGGCGCTCCCGACAATTCTGCACGTGTGCAAAACAATTATCCGAAGAGGAACAATGACACTTCTGTACAGGCAAATGAAGCCCATTCACAACACCTCTATACAAAGCTATTACCCAAAAATTTGCATATTATTAAATTTATACCCAAGAAACGCATTATATAAAAAAAAAATAGAACAATTTATGAAGCATTTCTGCGAAACCGCATCACCGTAATTTACAGTTCACCTGTCAAGCCCATTTGGATAAGGATCGGAAATAATTCCTTTATTAAACAAAATGGTCAAGAAATTACTAGGAAGTCAGACATAACTCGGATTATTAATTTCTTATTATAGGATTAATTTTGATCATGTCAATAAAGGAAAAAGTGAAATTCTAGCTAATCATTTTTTGACATTATACAGCAATATATTACAACGGACCCATGACTGGAAATTATACTTCATACAGAATAATGATCTTAATTATTATCAATTAAACAATCAATATTCCGTTTAGGTGTAGACCTGCGGAAGCGGCGGCACTCACGCGATGTACTTCTCGGACTTGTTGAAGCGCTTCTCCAGGTACCTGGCCGATGTCTTGCTGGGGATCTTCACCATGGACAGCTCCTTGTTGTACCGGGTCAAGTTGCAGGGGGTTCGACAGATGCAGTTGATGTTCTCCTTCTCGGAGAGGGTCGCTGAGAAGCGTCCAAGCGAATGAGGAATTAGGGCAGGAAAAGGGAAATATTTGGAGACCCCACCCCCCTTCTACACTGGTGATTTCCATTGAAGAAGAAGAAAAAAAAAACGTTTCTTAAAAATGTCGACGGCTGCTTTCACCCAGTCGGTTTTGGTTAACTTTGGCAACTTCCCCTTGCAGATACTATACATTCATGATGTGCCTCCAACTAAAAGACACATCCATTTTAATCGCCTTTATTGCCTACGATAATAAAAAAAATAAATAATGAAGACTAAGCCGATAATGGAACGTTTCCCATTGTATCCGATATGGTGGCATTTGTAAAATACTGTAAAACCGATCGGAAAATAACTGTATTTCAATACTGGGAAAAAACATGCTAAAATATGCTAATTGATCAGATAAAACTAGATCCCTCTGTTAAAGGTAGCTTTAAAATAAGGTGAGGTATGATTGATCATTCCCAGGACAGCATTAGCGTCTGAAAAGCTCACATTACCCACCCCTCCCTCCTTTGCAAATCCATCAGATATTCGACACAGATAGATCCGCCTAATTTGCTGATAGCTAGTCTGCTTCCCCGTGGGCCGCTTATCGCTGGATGACTCTCCGCTCGAACGATCTGACATTAGACCCGAAGTGACCTCTCCGTATCACAAGCGTCTACTTCCTCACGGTGTTTCTTCTAACAAGAGATGGCGATTTATATCTCTGCGTAAGCGTATCAGAGGCGTGTTTGCTCTTTCCGTTTCCCTTATCTCACTTATTAGATATTCTGGTATCGGGAGAGGGAAATGGCTATTTTTTTTAAGATTGTGAAGCACCTTTTCCCGTTGTTTACAGTTAGTTGACCATTTGTCAGAACGTTAATTGGTTTATGCTTCTGTTCACTGAAGAATGTCTTATAAATTGACTGAAATTTGGCATCGTCATAGCAACCATCACTATGGTAATCCTCATGTAGTTTTTCAGAGTGTCAAATCATTCAAATGTTGATTCGGGCTATCAAAATCTCAAAAATAGCACGCAGGACATAGTTAAAATAGTGTTTTGGTAATTCTGGCATCCTGTCTAGGATGTCCCCTGACTTGTGTCCTATGCTGGCTAGGTTAGGCTCCAAACCCCCCCCCCGATGGATAATAAAAACCAGAGGCAAGAGACAGGCTGAATGCTTAAGAAGATTACTGTAACTTCTTAGCTAGATTGTAAACGATATACCTTATGGCGGTGAGGTCATTAAATGCTGTCATTATTCAAACGGGACCACACACTGAGGGGAGTTTCAGCTGCTTCTGGATGATATAACATAACTCTGGTAAGACTTTGGGCTTTTGACACTCTCCCTACTGTTAGCTCCCACGAAGAAGTGCACGAGGACTCATCTCTGCAGTGGCGTCCTCCCAGTAATATGCAACACCGCCTGCCGATAAACAGTAATTGCCTTGTCCTTGTCATCCCCCGCGGTGTTTGTCTGCTACGGCCGAAGCTACATTAGTTCTCGAGACCGACATCTGGCTGATGATGGAAGGCTGACGCTGTCGCCGAAAGATTTTTTTTGTTCCACGGGGGAACCGAGGATGATGAATCAGCATATAAAACGACAAGGCCAGGATGGTAGAACTGAGGGGGGAAATGAAAAAACAGCCAAAACAGAAACCATTCGGTTATTACTGATGGTATCTGTCTACAGAAATACATTTGAGGACTGTGGATGTCTCTACGTTGCAAAATATTCAATTTTCAATTTTGAAAGTCAGATTGTCGGCCTTCTGCAAAGACTTACCGTGCTCTGATCCCAGATTGACTCTCTCGGGGCGTTTCCTGAACCTGTCGGGTATTCGAATTTTGGTGCCCCTTGTGGTTAAACACGAACGATAATCCTGCTCCCGTGAGGGGGAGGGGAACGGCACTGCCAGCTGTAACGAACTCACGGCGCCTTTCACCGCGCTCCAGTTCGCGATCAGCGGGGAGGCAGATAATCATTATCCGCAGGCAGCCAAATGCATTTTTAGCCAATTCTGATGGGAAAAAAATCAATTTCAACAGCTGGATATATTAAGGTTAGGCGTTTGGCCAAAGGATATCTAAGCAAAAGCCTTCCTTAGACCTCAGCCAGCTATCTCTGGGTTTCGAATCCCCATCCTTAAACACTACATTACCCACCTCCGGTATCTGGCACATTTCGGAGAGCGCTTCGCTTCATCGTACGGCTCAATCGATTCATTCGCCCGCGGGCTAGCGATATTTGAGCATAACCGGTACAAGAAACGCATTGTGAAAATTCCATAGCTACGTAGCTGCCAGATGCATCGAGGCTCTACGAAGACCCAAAGCAAACCGGCAGTGAGTTAAATGAGGACCGTGCCCGTTTGGAGGCGCTCCGTGAAAACCACACTCTGTAGTCGGGGGGGGGGGGGGGGGGGCCCCCCCCGAGACCCCCCCGGGGGGGGCGTAAACCCCCTGGTTATTTGGCCAAAGGGGGGGACTTTAGGGGGCCCCCCACGGGAGCCGGGTG